>LNGL01000025.1:698830-754225 GCA_001510565.1 Knoxdaviesia proteae
CGCCCAGCGGCGGCGCTTGCGGTGGTACGTGCCGCGGCGGTTCGCCTTGATGCCGAGCAGGTCGGTCGGCGTCAGGTGGCGCGGCGGATTCGAGTAGATGTGGTCCTTGTGCGGCGCCACCAGCTGCAGCCAGTTGACGGTGATCAGGTGCGAGTACAGCGGGTGCGTGGCGTACGGCGGGTTGGGCGCCGCCATGTCGTAGTCGTAGTAGCGCAGCAGCGAGAGGTTGGGCTGGCTGTTCGAGTGGAGGAGGGTGATGGTGTTGGTGCCGGCGAACGGCACTTCCATGTCGTCGCGGTTGAAGCGCGCCGGCGACTTGGCCGTCCGGGAGGACGAGCCGTGCTTAGGGGCGTCGTCGGTTCCGGGCTCGGACTCCTTGGTGCCGTTCATCTCGACGTCTTCATTCGTGGCCGGGACGGCGTCGGCCTTCGCGGCCCTGTCTGCGCTTCCGGTTGACTTGGCTGTCGCTTCGGTGATACTCGAGGGAGGCTCTGCCGGCTGTGCGCCCCCATCGGCTTTCGTAGCCGACTCAGCTTTCCCGTTCGATGCGGCCGCTTCATCCTCGAGCTGCGAAGAGTCGTCCACCACCACCACCGGGTCAAGAATGCCCATGCGCTCCGCCATGACTGCAACCAGCAGGCCGCCAGTATCGTCGACAACCAGGTATCTTCCGCCCATCAACGCCGGACCCTTAATCCGATCGTGCTCTGCCGCGTCAGTTCCCTGTTCGACCGCCTGGGTCTGCGTCTCGGCGGCCATGTCGACGCCCGACGCCTGCAGCTGCTCGTCGGTCGAGTAGCAGTGCACGTCGGCCCAGCACCCCAGCAGCGCGGTCATTTCCTGCCGCATCTCCAGGATCTTCGACGTGTCCTTGCGCTCCTCCAGCAGCCACTGCGTCAGCAGCGGCGGGTCGAGCGGCAGCACCGAGAAGCGGCGGATGTACTTCTTGGTCTTCAGCAGCTTGTACTTCTCCAGCGAGTACTCGGTCTTCTGGTCTAGCTGCGTGTGCGACAGCATCAGCTTCTTGATCAGGTCGCGCCCCGCTGCCCCGCCGGTGCGCTTGAGCACCTCGATCTCGTCCATCGTGAGCGTCTGGTTTGCCGTCATGTCCATAGTCGTGCGGTTGGACCGCGCCACCACGGCGCCCGACTCGTCGACGAGCGTCAGGTCGCCGGTGGTGCTGTCTAGACGCCCGTCCGCTTCTCCGCTGTCGTCGTCGCCGTCGGAGTTCTCATCGTCGTCGCCGTCGTCGGGGTCGTTGTCGTCCGTTGCGGTCTCGGCGAGAATATCGGCCTGCAGCTCCGACGCCGGGACGACGCGCAGTCGGCTGTATGATTCGCCTTCGCGTTTCTCGAGGACTTCGAATGTGACGTGGAATGGCCGCTCGATAATCAGATTGCTGGGGAAAGAGCCGTATTTCCCTAACGATATTGTTCTGTGCTCATGGATCACAAGCAATGTCAGTTTCTGCCCATTGTCGCAAACGAAGGAAGACCGAGGTTGCTTGCATACGTGTTAGGAATAATCTGCATAACCCTCAAACTCTCAGAAGGAAGCTTCAAAGCAACCCATTGGTTAGGTTGTATTAAACTCTCCATTGTGTCTGTGATGTGTGAATTGTTCCAGTTCTTTCAAGAGGAAGAAACTGAATTAGAACGGAGGAGAAAGCAGAATCCATCTAAAGCTGGATCTCTCGTGGTTTTCCTTTTTTTTTTTTTTTCGCAGTATGCCAGCCCCACTTTTATAGAACTTAGGGTTGGGGTTGAGGTGGGCTGAAATTAGGGTTGCTGATGGAAGGGTGCTTCCTTTCGCAGCAATGCTCCCTCTCTTGAACATTGTTTGCTGATTTCCAGCTGAAGCATTCTTTCCCGACTTTTGTCTTCTGTTTTTCCTAGTACATCTATCACACATCACACATCACATTCTAGTCATTTCCTAATCTTCGATCCTAAAGCATGTATTAGGCTATAACTAGAGCAATACCTAATAGTGAATATCATCAACTGTGGTATTCTTTGCTATAATGATATCACTAGCTTCAGTTCCTTCTCCGTCTCAAATAGTCGTTGTCACCCTTGACTCTCTCCTCAATTCTGACTTTCTCTTGAACAATCCTGCAATACCCTGTCCAGCCATGATAACCATGCTGAGAGTTCCAAACATGAGCATCCGGAGAAACGTGTAAGTGAAGAAGTCTGCAGGCGAAAGACAGTTAGTTGGTTCCAGCACTAACTCGTTTGGGCCCGAAAGTTGCACATAGCAGGGGAAAGGGGCGTCCACTTACAGAATCCTCCTCCGCTCCGCTTGACCACGTTGTAAAGCTCGCCCTCCATGATTTCAATCGCTTTCTCCTCCTCCTTCCACGGGCCCACCATCCGGAACTTCGGGTTGAAGTTGGGGCCCATGGCCCAGGTGAAAAACACCTTCCAGCCCTTCGACCAAACGTACGACATCTTGGGTGCCGCACTCATGTCGACCGCAAGCTGATACGAATAGCTCTCCTGCTCGACTCCGCCTTTGTTTTCGGCAAGATCCGCGTGGCCGCGCGGATGGAGCTTGTATGAGAGCTCATACGGCTTGATGGAGTTGGGGTAGCCCGTTTCAATGTCGTACTCGTCCACCGGAAGATGGCCAGAGAAAGTGCTCTGGAGAAGTCTCAGAACCCAGAGCTGGGCCTGCAGTTCAGACAGAGGAGGGATGGCTCCTAGAGAAAGAATGCGACGAGATGTGTGAGCATTTGCATCTTGGAACTCTCTTTACACAACTTGCATTCCCTTTACTTACCCAGTCCAGGACGACAGAAACCGATAAATCCCAGATTGACGTTGTCAGGGTTGTAAACGCCGCGAACGCTGTCGGGTCCAAGCTGGAGTTCGGGCTTGTTGTCGAGGAATGGCACAGTCTTTCGGTATCCGGTGGCGAAAACGATAATGTCGGCCTTGAAGTCGCGGTTCTCCATTGCCTTGCTCTCCGGCCGGTCATTGAGGAGGAATCTGATGGTTCCATCCGCCTCGATCTTCTCGGGCCACGGGGCTACTTGAATGACACGGCCATGAGTGTCCTTGAGCGGAACGTTGATGAACCAAGAGCGAATACGGTTCAGTATTGACTTGGATCGGTACGGAGGCGACATATAGGGGAGAGCCGATTGCGCCTTGACGAAGAACACTAGTCGGGGGTTGGATGGATGGTCAGCGGAACTCCGAGGTCGGAGGAGGAAGATTGAGAGCTATTCATACCCGAATCGACGTGGTGACGAGGCTTCTGCATGCGACCAACCCACTGATCAGGGCCATTGGGGGTACCGCTGATGAGAGTCTGAGAGAACTTGATCCAGTTGTTGTACCACATCCAGAGCAAGCCGCTGCGCTGGAGAACGGGGGGAACATAGGCAGTGTGGAAAAGACTGGCGGTGCTGGTGTCAACAGGCTTGTTGGTCATGGTGTTACTGGGCTTTCCGAAAAGCCCGTTCATAATGATGGGGGTGGGAATGATCTAGATGATGCCCAGACACAAATGTATCGTTAGTAGCTAGCAACAACGGCGCTATAGAAGATGTTAGTGAGCAAATTCACTTACCTTAGGGCCGCAAAAGAAGCCATTCTTGTGGGAAAGGACAACCTCGCTGGTGTTGGCAGTAATCGCCAGATGGGCCATGTCGAGGCCAGTCTCGCCGGCACCCAGAACCAGAACCGACTTGCCCTCGCCAAACTGGCTGCGGGTCTTGACCTCGGACGAGTGCCACTCGGTCCAGGTCTTCTTGGGGTTCTCCCGGCCTGGGATGTCGGGCTTGAAAGGAGTGTCATGGAGACCCGAGCAAATGGCCACAGCGTCGAACGTCTCCATGCGGAAGCCCTTGGGCTGACCCTCGCTGTCGAGCTCAACGGGGAAATCCTGGAGAGTCAGGGTGAAGGACTCGGGGGCGCTCTGCTGAAGGTCTTTGACATCGACGTTGTATTGAATACACTTGTCGACCTCAAAGTACTCGGAGTACGCCTTGAGGTAGTCGCAGTAGGCTTCCGGCTTGAGGAAATCAGGGGCCGATTCGGGGAGGCGGAAGTCGGAGAAGGCAGTCAGATACTTGGATGAGACCATCTGCATTCAAAAGTCGGTATTAGCCTCCAGCTCACTGCATGTGTCGCGAGTGACAGGCGAGAGATTCATCTGGAACGTACCTCAGCGTCCTCGTAGACGCGTTGCTTGAAAGTGCCTCCGATGGTGTTGGTGCGCTCGAAAATGGTGACGGTGGTCTCAGGGATTCCAGGGAAGAACTTGTGGGCATGCAGAAGAAAGCGGGCAGTGACCAGGCCAGAAGGACCTGCGCCGATGATGGCGACCTTCATGGGCTTGAGATCCATGACGATGAAGGTTGTCTTGGTAATATCGACACGGTAGTTGTTGAGGGACCGATGTGTTCTTGAAGTGGTTACAGGAGGAAGAAAATAGAAAAGGTGCAATAAATGAATCAGAGGATAGAAACTCCATATCACCTGAGAAGAGTAGGAAGAGACGAGAGGGACGAAAGTGAGGGGCACAGATGTGTCTTGAACACAACTTCTTCTGTAAACGAGAGAAACAACAGCAGGACGTTGAGTGGGACCAGAGTGATTATTTTCCCAAACCGTATGTGATATTGGGACGCACATGCACATATGAGAACTCACATAGTATCTGTTTAGGGAAGTCCCGTTTGAAGTGGGTTGTGCTTGTCCTACTGCCGCGGTCCAGAACTCCTTCAATCCACGCACAGATGTTTGCTCTCAAGAGAGATCAATTACGGCGACTGAAATGCGGGTGTTGGCGAGATGTAAGTATGATACAATAATCTGCAGATTCGAAGAAGCGGGATGAGATGAAGATATCAAGATAAGTATAGTTAGTTCATGAGATAAGAGAATGCGTATTGCACAAGCCGAATTCCGGACAGGTGTAAGTGAGGCTGGAATTCCGGTGAGACTTCTTATGACTGAAAACCATCGTGAGATTTCCAACCAAGCCACTTTTCATTCTACCGCTTAGTCAATATTCTTTTTAGAGGGGAAGGCACGATGTAGAATCCGTGCGTTACGGGAAGGAGCGACCGATGGCTTGAATACGGAAGGAGCCGGATGGATACAAGTTCGGCCAGCGAATTTCTGGACACCGGCGTAGTGGGGCATATATGAAGTGGGGCCGGATCTAGAGAACGGAAGACCGGCCATGACATGCCACTACCGGAGCGGCGCGGAGACTCACTTCCGGGGTGTTTTGTCTATTGGTAGGACTGAGTTTGACTAACATGCCTTATCCTGAAACCCCCGTCTTGTCTCCTAATGCGGCATCTGATGAAACTGTGCTGAACGGCCCGGGACTTGCCCCTGGACGTAACGGTGCCCGTTCTTGGCGATTCATGCCCGGGCGGATGACAGCGGTGTTTCGAAACAACGCACTACTCTCTGGGGTAGTTTGGGGTGTATTCGGTAGCTTCACGGAGAGTTTTGGCGACAAGCAGATCATAGCATGTCTGGCCGCTTTCCACAGCGATGAAGTCAAAACAGAGTTCTTATAGCTGAGGGTGCAAAAGACGAAAGAGAAGAAAGAGCTATATGTAGAAATAGTCTAAACGCCAACAAGAGAGCTATCAGATCGTGGGGAATGGCCAGAAAAGGAACCTGATGCTTCGGAAAATTCAAGGCTGGCTGGACAAGAGGCAAGTGAGGCGACAAGAGACAACCGACCAGAAAGCGAGGAAACAGAAATGCTCATACCCTTCAGATCCTGTTCTTTTTCGTATACTAACATGCGTAGAGACGGAAAGACACCATAAACACCGTAATCCATTTATACTCCATAGCCCAAAAGAAAAACCACTTATATGCAATCCCGTTTATGTGAGTTCATAACGGCCACAAGAGCAGCCATTTACACCCATACTGTATGTGATATCAGATATACATAGTCCCAATACACAAAATAAAAAGCAAAAAACCCAATACTAACGGCTAAAAACCCTTAGTTGCCGCCACCCCAGCGGGGCGCGTTGATGATGATGCCCATGAGGCAGCCGGAGATGATGCCGGTGCAGGGCAGGGTGATGAACCAGCCGAGGTAGATCCAGGTGACCATACGCCAGTTGACGGCGCGCACCTGGCCGTTGCACAGGCCGACGGCGACGATCGAGCCGGTGATGCACTGCGTGGTCGACACCGGCAGCGAGAGCCGCGTGGCCAGGATCACGGCCGCGGCGGCGCCGAGCTCCATCGAGAAACCGCGCGACGGCGACTGCAGCGTCAGCCGGTTGCCCAGGTTGCGCATGATGTTGTAGCCATAGGTCCACAGGCCGATGACGATGCCGCAGCCGCCGAAGATCAAAATCCAGATCGGCACGTCGCTCTTGCCGTTCGGGCCCAGGTCACCCTTGTCCCAGATCTGGAAGATGGTGGCATAAGGACCGATAGCGCTGGTGGTGGGAAAGAACATGTATGTTAGTTATGCTATTGGAGATCGTAATGGTTTGGGTCTGTGTCTTGGATCGGAAACTTACTTGGAAACATCATTGGCACCGTGGGTGAAGGACATGGTGGCGGCAGTCATGACTTGGAGGAAGGTGTACAGGTACTCGGTCTTGTTGTCGTACTGGCGGGCGTGCGAATGCATCTCCTGGACATCGCCAGCAATAACGCTCTTCTCGCTCTGCGACGTCACGACGTCCTGGTCGATGCCGTGCAGCAGGCCGAACTTGAGGTACCAGAACAGCATGGACGGGTTGAACCAGCGCAGGCCCTCGGGCTTGGGGCCGACGAGCGACTTGTGCGGGCGCTCGTCGTAGTCGTCATCGTCTTCGTCGTCGTGCGGGTTGGCCAGCTCAACGTCGCGCGGCTTGGTCGGGGTGACGTTGCCGGCGGTCTTGACGGCGTCGGTGGTCTTCTCGCGGGTGTGGTCCTCGGCGGAGGTGGGCGACGGGGGGATGGAGTCGTCCAAGGGACCGGCGGCAGCGGCGGCAGCGATGGCATCGCGGGTCTTGTGGCCCTTGTAGAAGTTGCGCACGGGGTTGGGGACACCGCGGGGGCGAGGGGATACTTCGCCGCGGCGGAGGAGCAGAGGGCCCAGAAAGACGTGGTACCAGCGGAGCTGCCAGTCGCCCTTGATGATGCGGCGGTACAGGAAGGGCACCAGAGTCAAAGCGATAAGCACGCCAAAAGCGGCACCAACGCCAACAATCACGGCGGGAACCTCGCCGTCGGTCAGGTTAACCTTATACGAACCACCCTTCCACACCAGCAGCATGATAATCATCATGGAGGTAATGGCGAAGTAGATGGGAACGAGGATAAGACCCTTGAGAGTAGAGTTCTTGCGCACGAGCACGAGGTACTTGGTGGAAAGGAAGATGATGGCAGAGAATCCACCAGCAATAACAGGGGCAATGATCCAAGCGAGGAACACCTGGATGACACCGCCGGTAAGTTTCTTAGTTCCAGAGCCCTTGCCGACCCAGAGGATGTTGTCAGCACCGACAGCAGCGATACCCATACCCAGAACACCACCAAGGAGCGAGTGGGTGGTAGACACGGGGAAGCCAAAGCGGGTAGCCATAGTCAGGAAGGTAGACGAAGCCACAACAGCGCACACCATACCCAGCATGAGAACGCTCGGGTCATCGGCGAACTTGCTGGTGTCGACGATTTTGGTACGGATGGTATCGGACACACGGGCGCCGACACCGACAGCACCGCCAAATTCCATGATGGAGGCGAGAACCATGGCGGTGATGTAGCTCAGCGAGCGGGCCGCCACAGAGCTGGCCCACGAGTTTGCAACATCGTTGGCACCAATGTTCCACGCATCAAGGAAGGCGAAGATTGTGCCGATGGCAAAGAGGTAGTCGTACTGCTGAAGGACAGCCATGATTGGTAGAGTGATGAAAGGGGGCTGGGTTTCTTGTGAGACAGTCAGTATATAATAAGAGTCAAAGGCAGTAATTGGCTGCTACGTACCTGATAATAACGGAGTGTCTCACCGTGTAAGGTGGGAAGTGGGCGGTGAATTTGGCCGGAGAGTGATAAGCCCTGTATCAAGTGGCTATGAGAAGATAAAAGGGAGAACGGGATGAACGGGATGAGCGACCTTCAATCCAAGAGAGGAAGATTGAGTGTCTCGGGGATTCCTGGGTGGAACAGGAGAGGAGAGGAGAGAGGAAGGAGGACGAGGAGAAGAGAGAGAGTAGGGAAGAGAAGGACGGAAGGGAAGAGAGATAAAGTGAGCGGGAAGAGGAGAGTATATATACGAGAGGTATATACTGCACCGAGGGCGAGTTAGTTCGTGAAGGAGAGGGCCGAAATTAGGTAAGCCGGCCGAGAGGGGAGAGGCCGGGAGTGCAAACGGTTAGTAGGAGAGAGTCTATATTTCTGCAGGGACAACCGAGAAATATAGCCTAGGATGCTAGATACGGCATCTACCAGAGATGAAGGAAATAAGAGGATGAGTGAAAGAAGAAGAAGACGAGGAAGAAGGAACGGGAAAACAGAGGCGGATGTGGAGAGTGATTTATACAGACGAGGAGGTGTGTTCTGCTGTGTGTCTCTCTGTCTGTCCTCGGGCTTGGACCCGGGATAAGAAGAGACAAACTGATAGAAGCAGGACTCGGAAAACAAGGAGGGAAAAAAAAGGGAGAGAGAGAGAGAGACAAGAGGAAGTGGGAACTTACACGCCCCCCATCTCAGGCCCCCTCAAGAAAATTCTGAAGGGGACCTGGACCACATGAAGGGCCTCCGGGGGTGTACAGAATAAAAGAAAAAGTGTGTCTACGCGAAGCAGAAGTGGTAGAGCTTAGATCGATATAGAAAAGAGCTATAGAGTAATAGAAAACAGCCATGATAACCAGTGAGTGCACGTACTAAGTGCCATGGGCCATAGTGCCACCGCCGGGCTCTACTGTAGATGTCCGGCCTAACTTTTTTTTTAGGGGGGGGTTGTTATTAAGGCAGACTAAGAGACACACTCACAGATGAGGCTCGATTTCTCGATTCCAGTCCGTAAGAACCGCGAGTGAGTTCGCAGATCTAACAAGACCTCATCGTAGATGTGCAATTGCGTGTCATAATTTACCCACCACAAGCACAATCAGAAGGGGAGAAAGAGAAGAGAAAGCACGAGCACACGACACATTTCCTCATCCGCCAAAAGAAAACCAATTCTGGTCTGCGCGGGGAATCTGGGAATGGAGCCTCTGCCAAGCTCTCTCTTCTGGGTTCTGTGGGTTGTGTCCCCCTGCAAAAAGCCTCAGACGATACCACTGTACTGTAGACATGGGTGGACGGACGAGAGAAAGAAGGAGGGGGTGCGTGTATTGAAAGAAGCGAGATCCGTGCTTGGTAAACTGGGCCGGTGAGCGTTCTGAGAAGACGACCGAACATACGAGACAAATAAGCAGACTACTGGTTACCACTCTATCATGCAAGACGTCGGTATCTGGGAAGGTGATAGTGCAGTGGCCCAGCCCGGCTGTCTCGACTTTCCCAATATCCGCTTCTCTGGGTAAAGCTGAGCATCAACGGAAGAAGCCCTCGAATCGAGTGCCACAACCGCCCCGAGCTCAAACATCCGATCAATGCCAAGTTGGCTAACTTTGGGGGAGACCTTAACGGTATCATTCTGTCTCTGGGCCCGCATCTAGACACAGGCACGGCAATGCTTTCGTGGACACTTGCACAGACATGCAGAGGAAGTGTGCGTTCTTGTTAATGGCATATACCGACCTCGCCGCAAAGCTACTAGCCCGGCCAATTAAAAAGAAACAAGAAACAAAAAGATAATCAGTTCGGTCTCTTAATCAGGAATGCCCGATGCTCTCGACTACTGGAATTGCGTGCATCTGAAACAAACCCTCCTCGGTGATACCGGGGCAAACCTACACCGAGACGAATCAACGACGGGATACCCAGACACGAGGGGAAGACGGGAGGGAACAGGCACGACACCGAGGCGGGGGAGCTTGAAGAAAGGAAAATTCGTGGCTTTCGAAACCGCCCGGTCTTCGCCGCCGCCGCCGCCGCCTCCTGTTGGTGTTGCTCGGTTCACAAGTATTCAAGCAGCGCCCAGGGAAGTTGGGCGCGACGCGGGAGGGACACGCACTTCTTCAACCTTGGAAGAATTCCTAACTGACTTTTTACTGTTTCCCTTTTTTTCATGGGGTGACTCGCCCGGAAGATCTGGATCGTGGCCGGAAACCCGTAGCAGTAGGTATCGTGAAGATGTGAGGCTCGAGATCTGGACTTTTCTTTTGACACTGGCCTGTCAGCTGAGGAGAAGAGAGGGGAGGGGGACCGACATCTCTGAAGACCCAAGAATATGTCAACGGGACAATGTCCCTCCTTTGAGCTCTTTTTCTGCCGTCTGTGTGTCCCGCGGATAATGCGTCTGGTAGACCTTAGCAACCCAGCATCATCAAAAGCATACAGTTAAAAATTCGCTATCGCAAAGCCAGTATCATCTCTCTCCCAATCGCCGAAATCTCATCGCTTCTGACTATGCACCAGAAGTCAGCAGCGCCGAAAGCCCGCGTCCATTCCAGCCCGTCGGGTTCCTCTTGGCATCTATTCCGGTTGAGCCCACCGAGATTGCGCCCACGAACCGCCGGAACGTTGGACTATACGATATGATACATTAGAACAGGAAAAGAAAAAAAAAAGAAAAAAGAAGAAGAAGAAGAAGAAGAAGAAGAAGAAGAAAAAAGGCGGCACTACACAGCCTCCGGATTTTTTTCTCTCGGGCTGGCTTGTGATTTTCAAGTGGCTGGGATTGTTCAATGGTCGAAGAGATAAAATAAAGTTGAACGAAACCTAAGAAAACCCCCCGAAAAACAACCATAAACTTAAAAGCTGTAAGTTAACGTTCTTTTTTTTTTCCTTCTTTGCGGGTCACTATCATAATTGGCCACCCGGCTGCTCTACGGTGCTTCGGTTGGTGGTCGATCTCTCTCCGCCAGTGGCCAGACTCTGGCCCCGGAACCCTCTCTCCCCTCCTCCTCGTATATTATACTAGCGAGGCACGCGAAGAAAAGAAAAAATCAAGCTTAAAATAAAGGTTCGGGTTAGAAGCTCATCCAGCGTGCGCGTGGACATCTCTTCCCAACTTCCATGAGGACCCTCAACTCTCTTTCTCGTGATGTGTGGCGCCGGAGGGTTTCACGAGATGTTATTGATTTCTCACGCAGAATCAGTGAGGCTTCAACAGAAAAACTGAGAAGGGAAGACCGTCACGCGATCACTTACTCTTTTCAGAGAATTTCTCCTTGGAAAAGCTTTCCCCTCCATCATCCCCCCTGTCAAGGTTCTCTGATCTGCAGGGAAGCCAGCCAAAAAGGTGGGTGGGTGTGCAGTGAAGCTGAAGTGGGGAGAGGACACACACACACACAAGACAGAGAGATAGAGCACACGACAGTGCTTAAGAGAGCAGTGCCTAGAATACACAAGTCTCTATACTGTAGAGTAGGAAATGGACAGTATGTCCCCTCTGCAGCTTCATCCCGGTGCCTCGGTCGTCAACGGCCTCTTCCTGACTGCAATTCCGCCGACCTCTCTCCGGACGGCTTCTGGCCGATCGAACTTGTAGTGCAGGGGACCAGCACATCGGATTACCGGCGTGCTCCGGTTCTCAGAAAGTCCAGCCTTCTCTCGCCACTCTCATGCAAGAAAGAAAAAAGAAGATGAAAAGTTGGTTCCAACGTTCGGAGATGGACGGCTCAAGGCACAAGGATCGTGAAAGAAGTCCTCTATCCCGAGCTACTAAAGCCCCGCGGACTTGTTGGTCAGAGAGCCATGGATAAGATACACCCCCGCTCGGCAACGGAGGGCCCGCTCGTACCGAAGGAATTCACTGTGACCAAGAAGAAGAAGAAAAAGAAGAAGAGAAAAAAAAAGCAGGAAAAACGTACACAGCCCTTCACCGATTCGCGGTTCCTTGTATACATGTCTCTTGCGAAAATCTCATGTCGTGTTTGCATCGTCAAAGCCTCCACCACCCCATTGACCAATCAGAGCCTCGCTTGGACACACGTGTAGTCGACCGACACCTGAGATTGGAGCTTGGCACGGGGGAAAAGTCTAGAAATCTAAGATTGTGCATGCGGAAGCTATCAACTGGTAGTACTAGATGGATCCTAGTCAACCGTACTCGTGCCACGCCCCACTTATCTGGTTCACTCTACGAGCGCACCATCTAAAGATGGTGCTCATCAGCAATGTTGCCAACTCACCAATGTTGCCAGTGCACCAATTTTTCTAAAAAACCCCTATTCAACTATCACCACAATCGAAAATAATTTATATCTTTTTCTATAAAATTCCTATTAACTATATTTACTAAACATCGACTCTAAGAGGCTATACGCTTCTATTTAGCTAACCCTCAAATATCTATCTCGTAAGTTGCGCGAGATTTCGCTATCAGAAGAAGGGGTTTTTAGTAGCATTACTACACTGGCAACATTGCTGATTTGGCAACATTGCTGATGAGCACCATCTTTAGATGGTGCGCTCGTAGAGTGAACCAGATAAGTGGGGCGTGGCACGAGTAGTCTTTCAAGGGGCGAAGCTCCATGTGGAGAGAAAAAAGATTTAGAGTCAACGAAGACGTTCGTTCGGTTAGTCGCATGTCCACTTAAAATTTCAATCCCCACTTAACGTGTGGGTGGGGAGGCGCAGGGATATGATTGGCTAAGGTGCTGTCAGCTCTGCTCGGCTGTTGTCAGCTGACTAGACAGTTAGGGTTGTTTAGGGTATATCTTCATCATTAGGGTTGTACCCTACATGCTCAACCATCATCGCGTGCGCCGACCAAAGGCCGCTCACTTGGCACTTCATCCCACCCTCTTCCGGAAATGACGGAGGAAATCTTTCTCCCGTCTCACCCTGTCCCGGCCGGTCCAGTTTCCGTTTTTTGTTTCGTGCAACGGAAAACCCGGCGTTATGCCCCGCATGCAGGAGAACGGAGCGACAGGGGAAAAAAACGCCTACCGGGCAGACTTGCGACAAGAAAGTGTCGGCACGTGACCTCATTATGCACATTAAAGCTTCGTGATGCACGCCAGTTGGCTTGGATATTAGTTTTCTTTTTTTTTTTTTGTTCTTTGATCCAGCTGGATAGGAGGATTTTTGGAGTTTATGCGGTGAGGGCTTTTTGATTCTGGAAACCCTAAAAATATCTCCCTCCTGCTCCCAGCTCTGTGTGAGAAAATCCGAGCGGCCTCCGTGTTCGCTGGAGATTCCGTGTCTCTTGTGCTGCGCTATGGCCTTTTGAAGCGGTGACCTGTCCCTCCGCCCCTGAACGGCGAAACGCTATAAAGATCCCGGGGTCAGCTCTGCCTTTTCTCTCAACTAAGTCAATTGATCTCCTAGAGACATCGTCCACCATCTACAGGCGCGTGACCGGGCCAATCCGTTTCCAAACACTCGACAGAAACTCAACTTACAGAGACTGCTCGGTGAAGACCCTCTCCCACCGCCTTTTCAACCTGAAAGTGCCAGACACCCAACCCCATGCACCCAAAACCAACCATGACCCCCTCCACCCCCGCCCCCAACACGGCCCCCAGCGTGGCTTGGTGGAACGCCAACATGCCGGAAGCCGAGCACACGGCGGAGTGCCCCGCGTTCCTCGCCACCACGTCGCCGCGCGACCAGCTGATGATCGCCGCGCCCGACGCGGCCTTCGAGCCGTTCTCGTGGGCCCGCACCAAGGCCACCGTCGACGCGAACCAGCTCGACGGCTTCCGCCGCGCCCCGCTGGCCATGCGCCGCTACAAGCAGGCCATGGCGCGGCTCACCGCCAAGTACGGCAGCCCCATGGCCTTCGTGCTGTCCGAGCGGCTGGGCTGGATCTCCCCGCCGCTGCCGGCTGCCGGGGAGCCGATGCCGGAGATCGTGCCGAAGGATACCCGGCTGTTTGCGTGTCCCGACGACTACAAGATTGTGTACAACGACTGGCCGTATGGCATTGACAGCCGGATCGTGCATTTGGTCGTGTGGACCAAGTTCCCGCTGCCTGAGGACCCGAAGACCCTCGATTTGACCGACGAGGCCCGGGCGCAGATCGATGACTTCGTCACAAAAACGTTCCGGTCGCGGGTTGATCGGGATAAGGTATGGGGCAGCCCCCTCTTTGACTGGTTCTGGTGTTCCTCCTACTAACGCAGTATTCTCCACAGGTCGTCTGGTTTAAAAACTGGTCGTCGATCAAGTCGGTACGTGCTGTCGAGCACTTCCACGTCATGATGTATGAGCCCGACCCGGCCTTCATCCGCGAAATCACCAACAACGATGTTCCCCAGTGCGAGAAACAGCTTGTGTGATTGCCTGGGGTGGGAGCACATGACATCGACCCGACACCTGTCAAGCCTCCATGCATGTAATGAGACACGAAAGCGAGCGTCAGCTATATATATGAGCGGACACGATCCAAAAAGAAAACAAGTGTTGGATGGACTCAAGGACATATGAAATGAAAAGCATAAACGCGAGCAATGAAAAAAGAGATACGACCAAGCACAAACACAGGAGACGACATGCTAGCAAGACTGAGATCAGTTCAACCTTCAGCCGAGCTGCAGTCTGCAGAAAAACATATATATATCATGACATCGAACTCTTAGCGACTTGACCAAGGAGAAAAGGAGAGCCAAACAGCGTCTTGAGTGCAGACTATAACGGCCTAGGATATCACACCGAGGCCCCAAAACAAAAGTAGATGTGACTAGCACTCCGCATGCAGCAATATGGAAAAGGAATGTCGTTCCAATGCTAGACAGATATCCGTCTTGACAGCTACACAAGACTGACATCCACCAAGTCCACTCCCGACCGCCGGAGCACATCAATCCCAACAGCAGCATACCAATCAGTGGTCGACGAAAACGCCGCAATCTCCTCATCTGTGAACTTGAGCAGGCGCAGCCGCGGGTCAAACTCGCTAACCTCGCCAATCTCGTTGACGTACACCAGCGTCACGTTGCCCGCAACCCGCTGGAACTTGCGCGTATACACGCCAGCCGCCGACAACGGGCCGAAGAGCGCCTCGCCGACCACCAGGCCCTCGATAATGGCCGGGCCAACCACCTCGTGCTGGCCGCCGGCCGTGTGGCGCAGCATCATGCTAGGCCCGCAGCCCAGGAGCGACCAGACCTCGTCGCCATCACGCACACTGCCCGGGCCGACGCCAAGCCGGCCGGTATCGGTCAAGAATATAGTACGGTCGAACAACTTTGACTTGTACGGCACCTCTTCAGGGATCGGCTGGGCGGCAGTCTCAGCGTCGAGGTCGGTACTGCCTTTCCGCCGGAAACACTGCCGGATGGCCTGAGCGCCCTTCTCCACGCTGCCGAACAATGATTTCTTGTTGGCGTCCTCAATGAAATCTTCCTGGAAGTACGCACTGCGCAGAATTCCGCGGCAAAGAACGTCAATACGCTCGTCATTCGCCGCAAGGGGCCCAGGCAAATTGGCGAGGACGGCAAGCTTGTCAAGAACTGCCGTCAGCAGCTCCATGTTGCCGGCGCTGACCTTTCCGGAAGGCAGGTAGCCATCGAACAGGAGTGAGACCGACGCCACCACCCGAGATGAGTACACACCAGACACGTGCAGGACGTTTCCGACAACTGAAGAGTGCGACGCCACCTGAGCACGGGGTGCCTTGGGGTGCGCCACCCGGTAGTATCCCGGGCCGTTGACCCAGTCCGGAGCCCAGGTGGCGATACCGGGAAGCCCCGAGTTACCAGCACAGAACTCCAAAAAGCACAGATCGTCGGATCCGGAGTCGATATACTGACGGACAACATCCGCATACACGTCCGTGACAGAGTGGTCGTAGTTTGGAATCAGCTTTCCAGCGATCGGAGAAGAATGGCCCATCATCGAGATCAGGGCAAAGATCCGGTCACGAGGGTCGACACACTGCAGCGGGGTGAACGCAGATATGAAGTGGAACAGGCTGGCGCTGTGTTCGAAGCTGCGCCAGAGAGTATAAAAGTTTTCATAGCGCGCCGAGCAGCGTCGACGGAGGTCAACAAACTCGTCCCGATCCACGGGCGGCGCCGGGGGCATGACGGCGTTAGGCTCTGCGGCTGGATCGTCTGCATTCCCGGCAGCTGCGGCTGCAGCCAAGTACAGGCGACGTTCCTCTGTCTTCTCGACTATGGTGGAGAAAATCAAATAGAACAGAGCGTTCTTCAGATGGATCCATGGAAACGAGCTCGACCCGCAAAGCACAACGGGGTTCCCAGCCACCGCAACCTCCTGCTGCACCCAGAGGCGCTCAAACCACGGGTGGTATAGCAGGCCAACCACACACGAAAGAGTTTCGAAGTCCATTTCGATCACGCGGCCCTGGATGTCAATCGTGACGTTCGTTTTAGAGTCAGAGGAAGCATCGAAGCGCGACGGCTTGTCTCGCACAATCGAGTACTTCTCCCAGTCGATTTCCACGTCTGACCCGATATCAGTCAAGACGGCCAGGCCAATCTCGGTATTGGCATCGTCGGATCCCAACCACACGTTGACCGTGGATGCGAGGCGATAGATCTGGGCCATACGGCCAATCTGAAGTGACTTTTCGCGGTTATCATTCTGGTTGATACAGAGAATATCAATCCAGAGCGTTCGGGAGGTGTCGGGACGGCGGAGACTGAACAGAGCGGCACGCAGGTTGGGGCCGATGTGAATAACAGATGGTGGGGTTTCACTGTCGGCCGTCGCTGGCTTGACACCCGGGCCGGGCAACACCTGCACCGAATATGGCGGGGTTTGCGCACCCCAAACATAGGACAGCGCCTCAAAATGGGGCGGCGCATTCTGATCGAGGATAGAATCGTGGAAGGTTAGGGCCAATGGGACGGTCTCGTCTGGAGGGCCTGGCTCCAGTGACAGAAGCCGAACTGGGAAAGCATGGTCGCAGTACAGAGAGCTATCGAGAGCCTGGTGCTTGAAGATGACTTCTGTCTCCATGATGGGCGAGCGCAATTTGAACCTGGGTGGGAATTGCTAACAAATCAATCACTTGGGAAAACAGGAGAAAAACACAACGTCGTATGGGACGAGAATGATGAATGGAGGAATCAAAAAGAAAAAAAAGAGAGAAGGGAAGTTCAAACACTGCCCAGAAAGACAGTTACGGGTATGAAGAGTTATATATCACATGTGAGGAGAACACGCTTGCGTGTCGTTGGATGCAACCCGGCGCATGTAAGCTGGTCCTGCAGGTGATACAAAACAGTCCTTTATCCCAAAATGGAATGACTGCCCTATGTCGGAACGACGGGCGGGCTGGCGCTCCATATGTCTGCGGAAAGGACCGCCATGCAGCTTATGGGATGGTATTGGAGAAGTACTGCGACATGTGCTGTTCGTTTGAGGCCCAGACCACGCCCGGCTGGGCCCTATGCATGTGGGTGTTGCACGGTTGGTGTGATATCATGGGTGATGTTCCCCTGGAACAATATTAGTCCATGTGCAAAGCATAGCTAACCTTATGAAAGCTAGATCAAGTGTGCTCGTCCCGATACTGACAGGAGACGGGCGATTTGAAGCTCGTCTGGTGCTGGACAGCCGAGATGTTGTGAGTTCTGGGCATGCCCTTGAAAGCCATGATATGGTTAGGTGGGTGGGTTCAAAGGGCACTGAAGTGGAATAATTCCTCAGCCTCAGAACCCTCTGGCACTCTGCCACGTTCGATGTAACGGGGCGAAGCAGGCCATTGACGAGGAGGAGTGAAGAATCACAGGCCTGGACAAGTCCGCAGGTGGATTGGGATATTCGACTCTTCTCTCGAAATTCGTCGCCTTGCAACTTGCAAGTTTAGACAGACCATGAAGGCCGCAATAGGACGAAACTTCACTCGCTGTTTGGGGTCCAGGGTCCCGGCTTTCGGCGGCTTGGGCCGCCTGGGAGGCCGATATCCCAAGCTGGAGAGGTCTCAGGACTGAACAACATCAACGAGGCAGCCAGCGGCTATGGCTGGCGAAGGATCGATGGATTGACCAAGCCATGCCCCTGGTTCTTCAAGAAATGTTGAGGGCGGCTGTACAGGATGAGGTGCAGCTATATTTGGACGTCGGTGTGGTATGTTCCTGTACTTACGGGTACATATACCCTGAAATATGCATGGTTAGAGTGTAATTCATGCAGAGGAGAGAAGCAGACATCATCACATCATTTCTGGTGATGGGAGAGGGGCGCGCCACAATACTCCAACCCAAACCCTAGCACTGATATTTAGGGCTAACAGTACAACCCTAACCCTGGGCTTCGCCCCTCTGGTCCTGGTGCCTAAACGCACGTGATCTCGCGTTTTGCCGCCACACAGGCTGCCGCGGCTGTGATTGGTCAACGCCAAACTCGATCGCCTGCGCCACTTCTGCCTGTGGCGGCCGATTCTTGCGGCCAGCAAAGATTTGTCCTAGACGCCGAACAGGTTGGAAGGTGCGACCGTGAGAGACGCGCACACAAAGTAAATTCGTGTAGGATAGGCCAAATTCTGAGTACATAAAACGCTTTCACATATAATCCTGTGATTTTCACTTTCTCTCCCGTTCTCTGCTTTTCTTCGTCTCGTTTTTTTTTTCCTGTTTCTTGAATCTCATCATCTCACCGGCCTCTTGTTGCGCTCATATATCTGACTCTGGTGAAAGTTTCATCCCCATTCGTCTTATCGATATCTGATATCCCCCCCTTCTACTACTGTTTTTACCTGTATGGTTGGAGTTACATCCAGTTTCACCGTGTCACGTTGTCTTTAGACTTCCCCTACAGACTTCAATCTCTGCCTAGACTTCAGGCTTTTGGAATTGCTCCTCTTCTGTGCTCTTCATACATATTCTCCTCTCGCGCTTGTATCTCCGGATCTAAGATTCAATTCTCCAATCCTGCTTGGATCTTCAGATCTCTCTGCAGGCTTATCGCTCTTCTACTGCTGCCACTGCACACTCACTACGCAGGCACGGGCATCATTTCCCCAGTACCCAAAAACCAGCAACCTTTTCTCGCTCAGCTCAGCCCAATATTGCAGGCTGTTCTTCCATTATTCTTGGCCTCACCGCTAGATATATCACGGACACACTGCTCCTTCAAGATTCCTGAGTACAACAGGTAAGATAACCCTACTGTCCGAATCATGTCTACCAGGCTTTTCATTGCAAGCCTCACTCGCTCATGTGGGCAACCTTTCGAAAGAAGCCCTGGAAACATGCATCTTGAGCCTCACAAGTCCTTGCCCCTCCAAAAGACAACAACCAAGGAACCCAGAATTCAGTGAGGGACACAAAACTCCTCGACTCCCTGATAGTTGCATAGCAGTCTCCCACAATCCTCACCTTTGTCCTTAAGCAAACACTTCACCCTTTCTATTCCTTCGTGGACCTTATCCTTTCCCTTGGTCTATCCTACTCGTATGCACGGGGATTTCCCTTGTAGCCAAATCAGAACCAGAGAGGCAGAGACTAATAGCCATTTGATGTGACAGGGGCAGCGAGCGCCAACATCCTGACAGAACGCGACTTTGCCAACCAATTCTAGCATCCTACACTTTCTCTAACACATCAACACCATTTTGTTTTTTTCCTTCAAGTCCGTTGGAAACACCACGGGTGCCCTATTCTCTTCGGATACGTGTGCTCATTTGCCGAATCTGGCCGAATTTCAACTCAACTTTTGCTCTTCCTGGAAATGAGCCTCTGATGCTCTCACTAGTGTACGCGCGCTTTTTCCTTCCTGCTGGCCTCATCTGCTTCACACTTGCTTCCGCTCTCCTTTCTTCTCCGGCCTCTCCCTCCACGTCCCGACTCATTTCCTTCCCTGACTAGATTGCCCTTGACTTCATATCCGTGGATATTAAGCAATCACCCTCCCTTGGAGTCACTGCGTGTATTCGCTTTCATATGACTTCATCCCGTTGTCATCAGAGTGTTTACAAGCCAGCGTCTCCCTTATCTTACCGCCAGAGCCAATTTTTTCTCCTCCTCTTCTGCTCGTGTGCTCACCGATAGTTCAACCTCGGATTTTGACACGGTTCTTGAGTGTTCGCGATTTCCTTGCATTACTGACTTTACCAATCCTCAATCGCCTACCTCGATTTCAGAAACATATTTCATCCCGATCGACTTCTCACCTCCCTGGTGGGCCTGATCTCGCCACAGCCATCACAGGCCCCCTCCGATTCACCCTCCTCATCACCGGCTTCCGACCTGTCGGTAACCACGATAACACCGACCACTCTCATGTCAACAGCTATGTCACCTAGTCCCGCGGGGGAGACTCCGTCCACCAACCAAGCCCCGGACACTGGTGCATCTACCAATTCCCCCCTTCCAGACACGCAGTCGCAACGCACGCCTCTTCCTACTTTTCGCCGGAGACCTCGGCGCCCGATGACAAAAGTTGAGCCGAACAGCTTGTACAGTATTCTGATGGACAATGCCGGGCAATCGCTATTCACACGCCCCATGTGCTGGACCGATACACACACCAAGCTACTGGGCATTCAATGGCGACGCTTCGTAATGCGGTCTCCCTCTGCTCTTTCGTCCTCATACGACACATCTTATCCAGGCGCACAACCTTCATTCTACGGCAGCACCACAAGCGCCAGCAGCACCGAGGCCGAGGCCATCTTCGTCTCTCCACAAGCCCGAGAACTTACCCCCCTTGCGAAGCTTGTGCAACGGGAGATTGCCTCCATGTTTAGTGTCGGCTGCCCACTTCCATTCTACACCGTGTATCCGATGCAGGAGATCATGTCGATATTGTTCCCACAGAGTCTCCCTTCCCATTCTTCTACCAGCTGCTCTGAGATGAGCCTGTGGTTTGGCGGGCGCAGATATGAAGAGACCCTGCGTGTCCAGCTGTTATGGAAACGACTACGCCATCGCGATATGGCCTCTTTCCGCACCGTGTCAACGCGCCCTGCCGGTTCGTTCGTCTGCGACTCCTCCGGGACGCCAGTGTCGCGCCTCTTGACAGACAGCTTTCAGAACGGGTCATCGTCATCGTCGCAAACAGCTCGTTCTCCAGAGCACTTTCCGGTCCTTGCCTATATTGGGCAACGGCAACTGCGCATGATAAGGCAAAACCTTTTTCGCGTTGTCCCTGGCCCGCGAAACATGCGAAATCTTCCCGTCATGCGTCTCCAACAGCTGCGTTCACGCATGCTCACGCCGGAAGATCCGGACGAAGACCCGTTCTTTGTTGCTGTCATGATGGCAATGGCCCAGGCACGCTTCTACCCAGAGTCTGATTTGCATCTAACACCGGGGGGCCTGGACAGTGGACTTGACCTCAAACTTGATTTCTGCGATACCATGGTCAAACTGATTACGAACGATAACGAGGCGGGTGACTTCATCGTGTACTCTGGATTGGTATCTGCGGAATTGCTCCGCGCGTTCCATGAACCGACCCAGCCGCATTTGGCCAGCAGTGCAACCCACCTCCCGTCGGGCCGTCCCGGCATCGATGTATCTATCACACGGGTGCCCCTGAAACCGTTTGATGATCTACAGTGCCGACTTGCCGAAGCTCTTGGCGCCGATGTTGTTGGAGACTGGAGAGAGAACCCCTTCATTGTGTCTGAAGAACCCGTGGCTTCACCGATGAGCCGGGAGAAGTCTTGGTATGACTCGGTCGACGACGATGAAGATTTTGATGACGATGATGATGAAGAAGATGACGACGAGGACTACGATGGTACGGACAGCACCGTGTCTACCGATGGTGACAGCCCTTCGTCCAATGACACTACCATCTCGGCATCGTTGCCGGAACCCCAGTGCAAGCCGATGTCATCACCACCGGCAGCCAAGCCGTCGTCACAACCCGCCCCGGCCAAGTCTGCTTTGGCCACCGGTGCGGCGTCTTCGCGAAAGCGGCCACGGGAGCCCGAGTCTTCCAGCGGTAGCCAGACGCCACAGGCGTTCCATGTGTCATCTATCGATAGAAAGGACGGGAACGAGAGCAGTGCACCCCGTAAGAAGCAGAGGGTCAGCCCTGGGCGAGGGGCAAGCAAGCAGGCTGTTTAGAACTGAGCTGAATAGGGGTTCTTGGCAGCTTTGTTTTGGGGTTTCCCCTTTCTCCTAACCTTGTGCGGTTTTCTCTGGTCCGGTTCCTATCTTTTTTTCTTCCTTTGCGGTTTTCCTTTTAACTTCTTTCGTGATACCAACCATTATGGCTTTGGCGCGGATTCCATTATGTTTTCAACGACTTCATGTTCCATCATTAACATGCGGAGTTTGTTTTGCATTTTCGGATATGGGGCAGCGCAGCTCGTATGCTAGATTTTCTGGGGGTCATTATTTCGTTCTTCTTTTCTTCTTTTCTCTCTCTCTGGGTGGGGTCCAATCATGGGAGATACCCCGGTTTGCATTCTTGGGACCTGAATCTTGTTACTTACGGATGTGGGAGAGGAGGAGGAAGAAAGCCTTGTATTTTGTGTGCTGCTGTGCTTTCGAGAGAGGTGGTTTCGTCAGTCTCCAGGTGGAGTCTTGTTTTTCTTCTACTTGTTTTTCCTCTACTTGTTGTTCTTGTTTGTCGTGTTCGTTGTAGACTTGTTCCGCGTGCGAAGAGGAAGACGGGAAGGCGAACACGAACTGTCTTGTCTTTTTATTTGTATCACTTTTATTATCAATGATTCGGGGTTCATGACACGGCAAATATGATGCTCTCCTTTTCTTTTTCAACTTCGTTCTCTGGTGTCATGGCTTCAGGCTGTCCGAGATTGTATGCCTGCTAACTACCATCACATCTTCTAGATAGAGAACGTGAGCAAGTAGGTTTCAATTCCAACACCAGCAATAGCACACATAGTAACGTCCAACAGTATTAGTCTAGTCCTAGGAGAAGCAACCACCCTGAATCAAATTCCGGTGAGCACAGAGAGAAAGATAGCCAAAATGCACTCAAGCAAACGCGGACACGACGTATCGGGAAAAGCATACACATTCGCCCTGTGATCTCAAGGAATACTTCAAAGGACACAACACCAGGCCTAAGGAAACGAAGAACAACAGACGGTTATAGAAGAAGAAGACCACGTGATAGAATATTAGAGAGAGAGAGAGTAAGAAAGCAAATGCAGAATCCACAGAGAGAAGAGAGAGTGAACGACTAGCAAACGAGGCATGAATGGTTAAGAAAACAAAAGCAAACGGCAACTACAAAAATGGATCAACTCGCTGTAACACACTCTCTATATCAAAGTTCCATCACGCGAAGAGAAACACGAAGGAGACGAAAACACACAAATCATTATTTCCCACCATCCTCCCCCCCTCCCAAAAAGTCCTATCCCACACACCCCCGGTGCAGTTCCCCTAGCCTCACCGGAGGAGACCCATATCCTTCAGACGATTACAGCTGGGCGTGGGGTAGTCGCGGGCGCGCTGGACGGCCTCGCGGTCCTCGAAGAACCAGCCCTGGGCGTCCTGGTACATGCGCTCCTGGCGGCCGCGCTCGGCCTCGCAGTCGCGCTTGAGCACGCGCACGAGGGTGGCCTCGGCGGACGAGTCGAGCTCGCGCAGCTTGGCGGCGTTCATGTCGGCGACGGCGGCGGGGTTGACGAAGTACGACACCTTGTAGGTGGGGGTGACGCGCTGGTGCGTCATGGGCGGGATGGGGGCGTCGAAGACGACCTGCGGGCTCGACGCGGCGGAGGAGCCGCCCGAGAAGATGCTGGAGAGCAGCGGGATGATGAAGAACAGCAGGATCGGGAGGAGGTTGAGCAGTGTGCCGAGCGACGACGCCGGTTGTTGCTGGGCCGGCTGGCCGTCCTGGCCCTCGCGCGGCCGCCGCCGTGGCCGGGCGCCGCCGAACTGGTGCACTCTGATGCCGGGGCCGCCGCCGAAGTTGAAGAAGAATTGTTGGCCGCCGTCAAAACCTGCGGGAGTAGTCAAGGGTGTGTTAGCAGGGTTCAAAACGAAAGCAGCAGCCGGGGGGGAGAGAGAGAACAAAGAAACGGGCCGCACGAACCTCCAAATTGGCCACCGCCACCGCCACCGCCGCCAAAGAATCTCGCAAACATCTCCTCGGCACTCATCTCCTCCTGGAACAAGCCGTCGCCGCCGCCGCGCTGCGCCCGGGCGGCGAAGGGATTTTGCGCCGACTGCTGGGCGCTGGCGAAGCGGTTGTCGGGGTCGGTGCCGAAGCGGTCGAACTTATCGCGCTTCTCCTTGTCGCCGAGCACGCTGAAGGCGCGGCTGACCATCTTGAAGGCCTCGTCGGCGTGCGGGTGGCCGTTCTTGTCCGGGTGGGTCAGCAGCGATATGCGGCGGTAGGCCTTCTTGATCTCGCTCTCCGTCACCGTGGTGCGCACGGCCTCGATGTCGAGGATTTCGTAGAAGGCTGTCGGGTTGCAGCGCCGCACGCGCTGCACGGCCGCCTGCTGCTCTGGCGTGTATGTGCGTTCTTGGTTGCCCTGGTTGTGCTCGCGGTTGCGGGCGGTACCGCCGGCGTCGGCGCCCGAGGCGGTTGCACTCGGCATTGCGGGCGATGTGTGTGTGTGTGTGTATGTGTGTGTGTGTGGAAGGTGTGTGTTGGAGTGGTCAGTCGGCAGAGTGGTGAAGAGCCGGCACTGTCCGCTTGCAGACTGTGGGTGGTCGACGCGGGAACACACGGGATGGACCGGTCGGAGGTGTTGAAAGGCGATGGACGGGGTATCAAGAGCGACAACCGAAGGGCCCGCGATACCGGAAAGCTAGGGACCGGTCGATGTGGTCATATCACGAGATAGCCGGACGATTCAAAAGGGGGGGCCAACGGCAGAGCGCAGAAGACGCCGAAGCGGAGATCGGGAACGGCGGTGTCGTGATGAAGCCAGCAGGTTGGAACAGTGCTGACTTTGAGGAGCAAATGCGTAGAATGCCTAGCCTGAGATAATGGGAGGCAGTGGGAGTAATTCTTTGACGTTGTTAATGCCAGTGTTATGTTGAGGTCGAGGACAAGACCTATCGTTATTTTTTTTTGGAGCGTAAGAGTAAGTGGCCTTTTTTTGATTGGAAGAGAGGGGGTCGCCGATTAGAAGACTATTGGCCGGCAGAATTGATATGGAGTGGACAAGAAAATGAAAGACGAAAGCCGATATAGTAGAAAGAATCGAACAGATAATTTTCTACGTCTAGGCAAGGTGAGACAAGATAGATTGGGTGTACACAGAAAGAGACCAGAGCACCAAGGAAAACATTAGAGGGTGGAAAATGGGGCTCACAGAGTAGAGAAAAGATAATAAATAGCCAGGTATAGCGGGACCAGACCCTAAAAGAACAAACACGCACTATTCAGCAGTCCTTAAGGCTGTGATATCGTCAAATGCTTCAGTTCGGATATAGCTCTGATACGGCCTGGAAACTGAAGTCAAAGTAACCTCAATAACCATTCTCGAAACTCAACGTGCTTTAGAACACTTGGACTCGCCTCTTGGTGATGCCACATCACGATAGAAGTTGCTTGATAACACGTAACTCTGGCCCACGTGACACCGGTGCACGTGAGTGGAATCGGGCAGGGAAGCTGCAACCAGCCGCTGTTCCATTTTTTTTTCTGACGTGCAGATAGATTCTGGAGCTCGTGATAGCTTCAAACGAGCTGGGTCGTTTGCTTGTACCGTTTTTGGGGGCTCTCTTGCAACTACATTCCGTTTGAAGCTGCATCCTCTGTTCTACACAAGAAGAGATCCGGGGTTCCCTCTTTCATTTTGCGTACGAAGGTGTTAGCTTCGAGGGAGGTAGCTTGTGACGACATCGGGACATCGTTGATCTCTCAACCAAACTCACGGTCGCGCTTTGGAGCCTTCTTGTGCGATTCACCTTGCATACACACTCGGCTGTCTAATTCTCTTTCCCATTGGCGCCTTTCCTTGGTATCCCGCCCTCTCCAATCACCGCCGCGGCGACACCCTCCACAATGTCCTCAGACACACCCGTCAAATCGACGTTTGTCGAGAAGCTCCACGCATGGGGTTGTAAGTCCTCCACCCCTTCTCTCTCTCTCTCTCTCTCTCTCTCATACAAAGGCTAACCCGCCCAACCACAGCATCCACAATCCCCCCCATGAGCCTGGTAACCCTCCTAATCGCGCTGCACGGCCGGCCATTCCTGGCCTCGCCGGTGCCGAACCTGCTGCTCTCGCCCGCGCTGTGCATGGCGACCTACCTCAACCTGGCCGGCTTCCCCACCGACAGCGCCGCGCTCAGCGCAGCGGCCTCCGGCATGTACGCCGTGCTGGCCATGCGGCGGCGGCCGGCGTCGCTGCGCGCGAAGCTGTTCTCGACGCGCGGGCTGGTGCGTGGCGCTGCAATGTCGCTCGCGACGGTTAATTGTGCCGCGGGCACGTATGTGGCGCTTACGGGCAACCGCGAGGAGGATGAGGTGCTCCGGAGGGAGCGGAATCGGTGGGGGATCTACGATGATGATGACGAGGGGAGTGCGAAGAAGTGAGAGGGAGTGAGCAGCGTGTGTGCGTATGTGTCACTGCTACGGGCAGAGCAAGGTCTTGTATATCAGTGTTTACGACCCCCGTCTCTGGTAATGGACACATGTATGTTTTGTGTATCTGTAAGTTTTCTAGAACAATTCACGACGAGAATAGACGTGCTATGTCACGATGGAACAACGAATATGCTGCACACCGCCGGTGAACTACATTGTGGTGATGGTTTGATCCCTCGATAGGGGATTCCTCTGGTCGTATATTTCATTAATCGGCACCGAGCCGTACATCTCTTATAGCTCATCAAAAAAGATCAAAACTCCCACCAGAGGACGCGCACTGCTCTCGGTGAACTGCTCCTCCTGTATATATATCCCAAACATGCTCATGAATCGTAAAGTAAATCGTGGTCTCGCTCGCAAAGGATCGTCTGAGTGACAAAAATGGCATCAAAGAAAAAAAAAGGAAAAGAAAAAAGAAGAAGACAGGCGCTGAAAGGTCAACGGAGAGGTGAAAAGAAAGGGAAAAGGTACAGCTCGGCCGGTACTGGCGCCCGGCCACTCGCGGAACACGTTCCGTCCCAACAGCTAAAGCCGGTTGTCCAAGACCCGATATTCTGAGTTCTGTACCCCCAAGGCACAACCGAGACAACAAAAGGCGGAAGAGGGGGGAGCTGTAGAGACCAAAATGGAACAGCAAGAGGCTGCGGAGTAAGTAGGTGGTGTTCGCGGGAACCCACCGAAGCAAAGAACGAGGAGAGCAGAGATAAATCGAGTAATAGCCAACGCCGGCTGAAATCCAACAGCGCACCTCATGTACCTCTGGAAGACCTGTCTGTACACCAGTCCCAAGAACTTGTAGAGCCAAGAACTTGCGCGGCCACCAGGCAGAGATGAAGGTTTGGAATTTTCTTCTGAAAGAATGTTGGCTAACCAATCCCCACAGTATCCCCTCTGTCCAGACGGATAGAACCAGGAAGAAGAGAAAACCAGAAGAAGAATAGGTAATCGTCCACCACTGCCAGGTCAAACAAAATGAGACGCAAGGAAAAGCACCAAAGCAAAGCAAAGCAAAGCAAACAGAAAGATCATAACAGCCCCGCGGGATGGTGCATATCTTAGACACCCATTCGCAGAAGAAAGACAAACGCCCCTTAATAAACGCCAACCCTCATCATGTCCCTGGAAAACCCCAGAGACGCAGGCTCAACATCCGGCCTGCAATACATAAAACTCTAAACCCGCAATAAACCAAAAGCCATATTACGCTTCTGCTGACTTGGTAACCCGAACAAGAAAAGAAAGAGAAAAGAAAGAAAAACAACAACAACATAGAAGAAACCCGAATTATGAGGAGTCCTAGCGTAACTAGTGCAAGAATGCACGTTCTGCAGTTTCTAAGCACGAACCAAAGGGGTTGCGGTCGTGATGCCACAGGCGTGACGGGTAAAATAAAGCACAAAGGAGAGGATAGGATGCGGTAGTGTTAATCTGCTTGCCACGGCAAGCCTACGCTCACGCGTTCTTCAGCTTGGCGGCCGACAGCAGCCAGATGCTGAAGACGCAGAACGAGAAGATCAGACTGCGGCGAAAGGGCACCGTCATCATGTTCGAGGTGGAGTCGGAATCCGAAGTGTTGATGAGCGTGGGCACGTCGAACTCCGAAAGGTACTCCAGGTCGCAGTCGCGCACCTTCGGCTCGGCGTACGACCGGTACTCGTCAATCACGTTGGGCACGTCCCAGCCCGAAAGCTTCCGCAGGACTCCGACAACACAACCGGTGCGGTGCTAGAATGGGGCAAATCAAAAGCGTTAGTGCATCAAACGGTATATCACCAGGGGGGCCCACCTATACAAACATACCTTGCCGTGGTTGCAGTGGACAAGAAGAGGATAGTTGCGGCTGTCGAGAACGACGCGCAAGATGGTTCTCATGGTGTCTATTGAGACCCGCTGCTTCTTGGTTCCCGGCATGTCGATGACTTCATGTCTGACACCGCTCTCTTTCAGGAAATCTTCGAACGGAACATCTCTTTCGTCTCTCAAGACTAGGGTGCTATGTCAAAGGTAACAAGGCGCGTTAGCATGTGACAAAGACGGTACTTAGAAATCGGAAAGAAGCGAGGGAATCGTCTTGGAAACTTACACGACAGTCTTCAGTCCAAGATTATTCAGAAATGGAAAGCTCTCGGGCTCGGGGTATCCACTCCGGTACAGGCCAGGCACGACGATGCCAAAATTCACCGGGCGTTTTCCAGAGCTTGCACTGATGGCAGCATCTTTCGAAGAGAGAAGCTGGTGCATATTTCCTGGAAATGCTTCGGAAAATAGAGCTAGAGTAGAGAGAAGTGGTCAGAAAGAGAAAGAAAACCCCCCGAATCAGTCAACTAATAGGGTAGTGGTGACTGTTATGTTGAGGGAGAGAAATGGCAAAAGAAAATCGGCATGCCGTGTAAGTGGCAAGTGGGAGAAAAGGAGGAGAAGGTTACTCACATTGGTCATTTCGGCCCATGACTTCGACGGGGATTTGGGCGGCCACCGTAGCAACCTGTTGTGACTCGCTGCTCATGCTTTTGGCAGCAGGTTGAACGGGGGTGGAAGTCGAAGTTTGTTGTTGTTGTGGTCGTTGCGAGCAAGAACTGAGTGGGAGTTGAATTTCCATGGACGCGGTGTCGAGACGTGAATGGAGGTGTTTCCAAGCTTAGTCACCTGGAGAGATGATTATGTTGACTAGTTGAGAAGATTCTCGGTGACAAATGAAACGATTTGTCGGAATTTATGCAAGATATGTGGAAGCGTAAGGAAAGAGATATGTGAGTGAGTGTGCTACCACGAGTAGTCGTAAATGGCACACGATCAAGACAGGGGAGAAGCGCAGTGAGATTGGTTTGAGATGGAAGGAAATCCTGGGGAAAGAGAGAAACGGCGAAGAATGTCGTGTAAGATATGGCCAGAACGGGATTGATATATAAGTGGTATTATTAGAAATAAGGGGTTGAAAAGCTTAGACAGCTACAGCATGGGAGGCTCAGGGTTAATGAAGGCCGAGGACGAGGGAGAGATACGTATTTGGGTGCAGGCCCCCAAGTGACAAGCCAGGCTTAATTCGGTGGCTTGATCGGGGTTGGACCAAGAAGGTACTCCGTAGCGTGGGAAAAAAAACGAAATGGAAGTCGAAGTTTTGAGCGAGGCAGTTGGGTATATAAAATTTTTGTAAAAAAAAAAAAAAAAAGAAGAGGCAAACATGAGCCGATGTCTACTCCAGCAAGTCTCGTGTCGAGGAGAGAAAGAGAAAAGAGAAGAAGCTGTTCGAGAGAGAAAAGAGCACGAGGCGAACTTTGTAAGTACACGAATTATGAACAGTCAGATGTTTTTGTATTTTAACTTGGGCGGGCTCGGGAGTTCGCACATACGTCGATCGAGCTGGAGAAACGTGCAAGGGGCGGCAGTGAGAGGAGGCGTGTGGGTGGGGGGATGTGAAATCAAGTCGACGGCCAAGATATTGGCTACCTACAGTACTGAGCAGCAAAAAGCGTTGTGTCTTTGTGATCTCGTCGGAGGATCCGCGCGTGGGAGGGAGGGTTGCAATGTGGTAATCCGGCTGCAGAGGAGAATGGGGGAAGGTGTGGGCTGGCGGAGGCACAGCAGGTTGGTGAAGGCCACAAAAGACCCAACGACGTTCTGTCAGTGGTTCAGACTGTTGTTGGTGGCCGGACGCCTTCAACAGTTTGGGCAAGACAGCACACGAGTCGCTTCGCGGAGGGCCGGGGGGGTGAAGATTGAAACGATTGTCAAGTCATATAGTAAATGGCATGGACAAATGTCGCAAAATGTACCCTGTCTTTTGATTTTATCCTTTGGAGCAAACGCAGGAAGGGGATTCCGTCGTTCGGAATATGTATCGTCAGGCGGAATATAGGAAGAGTGAAGACGGTGATTCAAAGGTGGCATTTGTTGTAGTCGCAAAGAACGCCAAGCAAAAAATAGAAACGTTAAAACGAGAGGGGAGACAAGCTTGAAAGGGAAGAAAGACCCAGAGACGTCGGGGGTCGGGACGTGTCTCACGAGTGGCGACTCTTTTAATTTTTTTGTTCGCCAACCGCGCTGGTCAAAGAATCATGGGCAAGTAGATCAGTGTGGACAGGCAAGTGGGTTGTTTTAGAACGAAGTGCTGGCTGTTTAAAATAACTTTAGACGTCAGAACGCGATTTTATACGGACTTAACGTGAGGATTTGCAGGGGGTGATGGTGGGGAATGTTGCAGTGTCCTACACAAGAGATTGTCTGAGTCGCAGCAGGGTTCTAGGCCAAGTCCCAAGGGACAGTGGAAAAACCCGGAGCCGGAAAGGAGTCAAGGCTCACGAAGAGAGATACAGCGAGGGCAGAAGCGAGGGAGCGGACAAGGGAGGCAAGAGTGGCACACGCGAGCAGCGCCGGAATTTAACATGGCTCGGGGGGAAAGAGAAGGAGTTGGGCACAAGACAGGCAGACGACAGGCAGAAATGGAGAACGAGAGAGTAAGAAGACAGATGGCAGGCAGGCAGGCAGGCAGTGAGACAGTGAGACAAGCAGGTGGTGCGTGTATGTGCAAGATTGGACGAAATGTGTTGGGCAGTGGTACGTAGGTGGTACAGCAAACAGCGAGCTGGTGATTTACCTGATGAGTTCGTCGTATGTACAGTACAGTAGATGCAATTCTAAGCAACAGAGGCTTTTTGAGATTCTGAGATTGGCTCAACAACGTAGAGAGCCCAGAGAAGCGTATATCATAGAACCGTTCATAAGGATCCGCTGCGCTGCATGTATCAACAGGGGATTCTCGGTGACAAGAAGTGGAAAGTTGTAAGGGGCCGGGGAGGGGTGGACAGCTATGCAGACAAAGGAGTTGTTAGCAGAGAGGGTGCTTGTGCATATTTCAGCAGGGGTGCAGATGTGTGTGTGTGTGTGTGTGTGTGTGTGTGTGTGTGCTTGCTGGCGGGCATGGCCATAAGCGGACTTTACACTCTGCTCTGTTGGTGATGGATTGAGCAGTGCTGTACCTCGGAGAGAACGTAACCAGTAGAGGGCTGCTACGAGTACTGTACAGTACAGCGTAACGCGGCACAGCATAGAAGTGCGGTGCAGGGGGATCCGAAAAGACTCGGACAGGCTGACGGCCAAAAGTCAGAGATGAAGCACTGTCGCGTGAGGTCGTATCGAAAATGGACGGCCAGGGAGCAAATGGAAAACCAGGTAAGTCGATATCTGAAACCTGCGAGCAAGCCAAACAAGCCGGCGACTGGAATGGTGGGGGGGAACAGGAATGAGGAAGAGGAGGAGGAGGAGGGAGACTCCGGAAATACGGCAAAAGTATGTAATAGAGAGGCAGAGAAGGGAAACCAGAGGCGCAGGCACAGGAGACAGAGGGAGGAGAGAATAGCAGAGCCCGAGAGGCCAGACAGGCAGCCAACGGTGGTTATTCTCAGCTATGATGATGATGGTTATGCATAGGACGAAAGAGTGAGGCGAGATTTGAGAAAGTGGCGGACGGAGCGGACGATTAAGAAATTCCCAAGATAGAGTGGCAGAGGGGAAAATTTTAGGCCAGTCATGCGTGCATATCTAATAGCGTCCGCACTTTTTTGGGGGGGAAGGAATTGGAAATTCGCTCGCGCCTTCTGCCTGGGAACTGACCCGACGACAAACCCGAAAATTATGTGATCTGGTGGTTTAGGGCAAGAGCCGCGCTGGCCGTTAGGAGAACACTAGCTGGGATGAAGCTTGTTACGTGTGCTGGCTATTGTCAGATGTTAGGTATCGTCTTGGATTGTCCTGGAGTTTCAACCCAGCTAGCTGTTTGGCGGTTCCAACTTGAAAGAACCGGCCATCATTAGCAGTATCAGCACGCACCTGCTTTCTCCGAAAGTACCCCGTCCAGGCGAGGCACTGGCTGTGGAGATCCAAAAGAAGCAAGAGCTTGTCGGGGTAGTTCTTTCCCTCAAGCTGGCTAGATATAGCCCGGTTTGTGCGAAGACATGTTAGGGCACGGAAATCGTCATCTTTGATACGAAACTCCCAGACATTCGGCGAATCTACTACAGTGTACTCTATGTCCATCTTGTTATGTTCTCTCAACTCCCGTCTAACGGGTCTAAGAATCAATCACTTCCATTCTCGTTCTTACTTCAACTCCATCCGTCCCTCTGGGAATCCAAAACCCTCCACCTTAGACTCCTCCACTAGACTATTCCCAACTGGAACCACACATGCAACTTCAGCCGGCGGCCACCCCTACACCACGAAAATTCGACGGAAACTCTCCAGAATCCAAACAATGCGCAATCTGCAGCACTCTCCGTCTGGGTCAGCATGGTGGCGAAATTCATGTGCTGTACCATTGATTATAATCCTATCTAAAATGTTGAGGACGCATGTCTCCTTCTGACGACGCCCCAAACAGGATCTTATGTTTTGGGTAGGGCTCCAACATTCCCTCCGAAACATTATTACAGACATCTCGGCATGTCATTGCAGCGAGAGCCTCTCTTATCGTGAGCGTTTTTGCACTTTGATTAGGGCGTTCAACCTGAGACCTTTTTCTCCCGAACTTTTAACGTTAATACTGACAGAATCTTTCTCGGCCCCTCATTAGGTATAAACGGCTTGGAATCGCATGTTATATCTTCAACAGCATGCCTGAGCACAAATTACAGTTTACCCTTCGGCTTCGGAACGATGATGCCGGGCCTGGCATCTTCCAAGCACCTTCCATCCCATCCACTTCCCCTCAGAAGATCCCGTGTGTTTGCCACATCCCACGCCCAGACCAGAATCAGCACTATGCACACCCCATCAATAAGCGATATTTCCTCATTGTTCTCAAACCAACAAATATGATATATCCATATCTATTCTATGTATGTAAACAGTCCCTCCTCCATCCGCCGCTGGCGCAGCAAATTTTAGCAGGGCGGAGACCACGGTCAAGTGTCCTGCAGTGCCTAGTTCGCTCGGGCGTCGGGTTGATTCATGCCGGGCCACGAAGCTGCGTGTTAGCTTTGCGACTGGCCGGTCTTTGGGGATATGAATGCTTTAGAAATGGAGGTCACACAGGGTGGTCAGTGGTCACCTTGAACATTGTCTACGTACTCGTACGCAGGTAAGTACGTACTGTACCACACTCACCGCAGGCAGCCTCCGTTGGGCTCTGGCTTCCTTTTTATCCTATTTTATCCTAGGAATATTGTCGCTGCTGTCACCAGTTCCGATAACACGAGGATGTGCGCATGGCACGCCTCCCCCCATGGACTCTTACATCCACATACACCGACAGATCTCTGGAGATGGCGGTCCTTCCATGGACCCAAAATCCGGGAACGACCACAGTCCAAACATCCCGAGCCCAGTAAGACGGGCCGTGATATATCTCTCCTCCACCAGGCGAATCTGCATCTGCGTGCGGCCAGTGACTACCGCTGCTCATTTTCGTGCATGTGCTGCACCTGCACCTATGGAACCCTCAGAATCTTTCTATGGCCCTCTTCGGATCTTCTCTTGCATGTGCGCCGCTGGACACGTCTCTGTCCATTTCCGCTGAGGTTGGTTCCGAGGCCCAGCAGAATATGGATATCATGCGTGTTGTGCACGCTGTGACCTGCAGCAAACCTGTCTTCGACGAGCAAGATATTTCCACTTTTGCATGGATGGGTGGCCGAGCATTCTTTTTTTTTTTAGTGCCCACATGAGCTTCCAAGTGCCCCGCCTTGAGTGCCATATCCAGCTAGGTCCGGAACAGCCCTCAACCAGGCGAGCAAGCAAGTGTTTTTTTTTTTTCGAGTTCTTTTCCCTGTAAGCTCACAAGGGAAATAAAAGGTCAGGTTTCCGGATATTTGGATGAGTGTCGTGGCAGGCAGCCAACCACTCCAAACGCGGACTTATCTGCAAGTTTGTGTGAAGGCTCGTGGTGTCCTAGGTTTTGTGTCAGACACACTCACTCTGGGAAGATACACGTCACAGGCATCTATCCGGCCCGGTGTGGTTTGTCCGGATCCTCACAGCCCAGGCAGGCCGCTTCCAACGACCAACGGCTGAGGTTGGGCCGCGTGAAGTCACCCCACACGAAGCTGAGAAACAAGCGATTCTGGTTTACGTACTACAGTACATCGCTGGTGGTGGTCGTTATCTCTCCCGGAGCAAGATACCCCAGACCACCGATGCACACTCATGCCAGGCCCAGCCTCGGCGGCTCTCTTGCGTGTGTCTCTGGCTCTCTCCAAGAAGAAGATGACATATGGAAGTATCAATTACTCAATAACGCAACACATGGAACGCTGGGCGTGGGATTCGTGTTGTGACTCTTTCACGTGGTCGTGACTCTTGTGATTGTGTGTCTATGGCGATGACTTGTCCGGTATCAAGACAATCACGAAAGTGTCTTCTCTACTCATTCATTGCTGCGTGCGTGTGTGGTAGACTCATGCAGCCCACGTATACCTGTAAGATTGACTGTAGAATACACATAACGGCTGCTATAAATAGCCAAAGCTGCGGAGATTCTTCCCATACGCCCTGTATTGCTCTTCACCGATACCCACCAACGAATCATCCGCCATCGTACCCCACACACTTATACAGACTCCGGTACTACACACAGACGGCATACATAGAAGCTCACCGATCCACCGACCAGCCATGACGACCACCGAAAACGCCGCCCAACAAGCCGCCGGCGAGACCGCCAGCGCGTCGGCGCACGACCAGGAACAGCACCAGCGGCCGTGGGCGATCGACCCGCGCGTCAAAGAGTGGACGTGCGACGGGTGCGGCGCCTTCAACCCGATCGCGGCGGTGCAGTGCCTCCGCGCGCCCGCGTGCCGGAGAAGTCTCCGCGGACACCGGTGTTTGGGGGTGGACGCCGACCGCAATGTTATCGGCGTGTTTATCACGCGGGACTGTTACTGGTGGTATCGCCGGGAGCGCTGATTCGGCTTGGAGAAGAGATATGAGTGGAGTGGATGGTGGTTTTTGATACCCAGTTAGTCAGTTTGGAATACATGCAACTTTCTCTGTGGAAGAGGTGCAGTTGGGATGATCTTGAAACATAGAAAACAAAATCATGTACCAACAGCACTCCAAAAGCACGTTGATATGATTCGAATGACATGATATATTGTGTTCAAGCCTGACTACTACTGACGGCCAATACCGACCCTAACCCTAATTGAACGCCACATCCCGACCACCACTTTCTCATCTCTTGGACGGGGAGAAGTCCCCGTAGAGGAGGAAAGCTGGGGTGAAAAGCCAAGAGCAAAACCAAGAGGGGAAATCCGTAAATAGTGATGATAGAAAAACGAAATCCAAAAACGAGATACTAAGAAAAAAAAACCCGCTTCTTGCCAAATTAAGATCGTAACCATTTCCAGGCTGCAGACCTGGAAGAGAAAAAAAATAACTAAAAAGAATGAGAACTGGGAGATTGCCCACTGTTGAATCGCACACCACTACATAACAATACAATCTTTATCCCGCGAGGACTGCCGCCCGTTGTACGCTGACGGCCGCGACGACCCCTGGTACATGGGCTGCTGCTGCTGCTGTTGCATCGGCCGCACCGGCCGCTGCTGCTGCTGCTGCTGGTACGCCTGCACCGACGGCGGCTGCGACATCGACCCGGTGGCGTGCTCGGCCGTCGGCGCGCTGCTAGGGTGGCTCGGGTGGCCGATCGGCGGGCGGTACGGCTGCGAGAACTTGGCCTCGTCGTACGAGGGTGGCGCGTCGTCCGCCGCGTCGGTCTCGGTCGGCCGGTGCACCGCCGGCCGGCCGACCGGGCGCGCTGCCGCCGCCGTGGTGGTCGTCCCCGTGGGCGGGATCAGCGGGCGCACGCGCTGCTGCTGCGGGGTCACGTTGACCGGGCGGGCGGCGGGCCGGTTGGCCCACTGCGACGAGGACGCCTGGGCGGGGCGCGACGCGGGGGTGGACGTGTTGTAGCGCGACGTCGGCGCCGCGGGGGTGATGCTGCTGCTGCTGGTGGTGGTGCCGGGGTAGCGCGACTCGCGGCCCTGCTGCTCGATGTACTGCTCCGAGAGTCGGTTCTGCTGGCGTATGCGCTCCTGGTCGGCGCGGTGCCGCTCTTCCTCCTCTTCCTGCAGCTGCAGCGCTAGCGCGAGGTCGTGGTCCTCCTGCTCGTGGTTTGCGCTGCTGCGGCGCGCATGGGCGGACGCCGACGAGTCCTGGTTGGATGAGGACACGCGCTCAGGCACAAGGTCGTCCGGGAAGTCCTGGGCCCCGGAACCGGCGGTGCTGCCGATAACCTGCATACTGCCCGAGTAAAACGCGGACGTGATGCCCGTGACGTCGCCGAGCGACTCCCACACCACGTCCTTGTGCGAGGCGAAGCCCGCGTCGGTCACTAGGGTCAGGAGCTGCAGGGTCTGCGGGTGGCGGTAGAGTGTGGAGAAGTGGTCGTTGCGGAACAGGATGCACACCTGGCCGGGCTCGAGCGCCTTGGTAATGATCTCCACGCCGTCGAGCGTCAGCTGCGTGGCGTTGACCTCCAGGAAGCTCTTGATGGCGATGATGTCCTGGTACAGGTCCTGCTCGGCCTCGGTGAGGCCCTCGTCGATCGACGTACAGAGCTTCGTCTCGAGCTCTTCCTCGCGGAAGAGGAGGTTCTGCGCGTCTTCGTACGACTCGGCGTGGCGTTTCATGGCGTCGTAGGCCGGGTCGTCGTGCGACGGGAGCCAGCCGTGGACGAGCGGGATGGAGAAGGCCGAGTACAGCCGCAGCTCGCGCGTTGGCTCGAAGCCGCCCGGCACGACATCGTCGCGCAGCGAGGGGTGGATATGCGTCAGCGAGGTGCGCTTCGCGGCGCGCACTTGGTCTTCGGAGGGGATAAAGCGCGGATTAACGTTCATGCCGGTGTCGAGAGTCTTCAGGAACTGGTACAGCTCCGTCACATCGGGGAGCCGGATGTTGGGGTTTGTGCGCTCGGGGGACATGAGCTCTTCAATCACGGCATCCAAGAGCAGTGCAAGGCTGATGTTCTCTCGCGACTGTAGAACCTGCACGAGCGCGGTGTTGCTTCCGGGAGGCGCTGAAAGAACGAGCGCATTGACTAGAGCTACGAGCGGACAGGGTCCGTTGGCGTTCTGGAGGAGGATGGGGGATACACGCGGGTTGCTTCCGGCTAGAGGGTCGACCCAGGTGATTTTCTTGATCATGTAAGCTTCGGTCTTTCCTGGGGCTCTGAAGTTGCGTGGGCGCTCGACATGATTTTGCGAGGATGTCTGGGCAGGTGTCGCGGGAGCCGACAATGAGGTTGGCGGCTCGCTGGTCAAGCCGGGGAGGAGTTCAAATGTGTCTGTACTTGAAGACGGCGGTGGGACATTGTTTGATGTCGCTGGAGGCACCGACCGGCTGGTGGGAGGCGGGTTGACGGTGATGGAAGGGGCTGCTGGTTGTGAAGGATCAAACTCGATCAGGTTCCAATCATCCAGTTGTGAGTCGCCAGCCGGGAGTCTGGAGTTGGTGGCAGTGGCACCGGCGGCCTCGGGGGTCCGGGCCGGGCGATCTAGCGCACCTAGGTCCTGCCAGTCAGATGGAAGGCCCGAGGCTGAAGAGGATGAATCTGTACCTTGGTCAAGAGGGATTTTGGGGGGCAGGACAACACTGTCTGACACTGCCGGCTCGCCAGAAGCGGGAACCGACACAATGACGGGAGAGTTGGAAGCTGCTGTGTTGGAAGGGATGGCGAGGTCCGGCGTCCAGACATGCTTGTCGGCGTCCTGGCGGGCCAAGGCTGGGCTGTCCACCCACGGATTGCTGTACGAGGGCTGGGTGGCGTTTGTAGAGAAGGATGAGTCTTGCAGAGTCATCGTCGATACCGCCGCGTGAAGAGGCGGTGGGATAATGCTACTGCTGCCGCCCGTAGGGTTTGTGGAGAGTTTGCGGAAGGGATTCGTTTCGGAGCGGTTGACGTCGGAGCCGGTAGATTGGCCGGTGAAGGAAGGTGGGATCGGAGCCAGAGGCGAAGCGCTCCCGGGCCCACGCTGGTCCAGGATCTGGTTAAATGACGTAGGCGGGGGAGGGCCAGCGCTGGCAGCAGCACCGGCATATGTGGAAGCACCCGGGGAGAGCACGGGAGGATCTCCGGGAGCAGGGGTGGGCTGAGACATTTGGGAGGGTGGGACAAATTCCCAGTTGTTGGGGCGGCGATCGTCGGAGCCGGCGGGGTACGGCGGCGGGCCGGTCGATCGATACGGTGGCTGGGCCATGTCGGTGAGCCGGGTGGCAAAGACGGAACGGGATGGAGGGTACGGCGATTTTCGGGGAGAGCGATTTGGAGAGTTAATCAAGGTCCCGAGCTTGGTTATGCGGCCAGAGGCCTATGGACAGACACTGTGATTGTGTCCACGGCGGGCTAGGAAGCCAAACAAAGAGGGCGACGATTGATGGTGGCGAAGTGTGTGGTAGAGACAAAGGACGGATGAAGAAACTGCAACGAGGCGTGCAATTGAAGTTGAGCTAGCGAATGTGTCGGGAGCAGGATATCTGGCAGAAGTCGCACGTGTGAACACGGAGGAAACACAAAGTCGAGAGAGCGGGGGTGGGCAAAAGCGGGTGAGGCTGACAACGAAGCTGGATGACAACGAAGCTATTCACAAGCTTTCCGGGAATTGAGTGCGGAGGATTTGGGAGGAGAGACAGCGAAGACTTCAGATGAGAATGAGTCTCGGCACCAAACACACGACAAAAAAAATGGGTGGAAGAAGGAGGAGAATTGACGCCAAACCGGCGATACACGAGCTTTTGTTAGTTAAAAGAAACAAACGACCAGACTTGGAACGATTCGATGATCCTGTGCTTCGTCACCCTTCGTCCACGTCCTTTCCAGCAATTGTGATCCTGGCGTTTGACGTAAGCTCGCGCTGCGAAAGATGGGCGAGGGTTACGCGGACTCGATCAGTCAGCAGCAGGTGTGGCTGAGCTGCGTTTGCCACACTAGCCACAGGCGTTTTGCTTCTTGCTTCTTCCTGCTGTTTCCTGCTTCTTGTCTTCGCGCTGAGCAACGACGAGGAGCGATGGATGCGATTTCTGTTAGGGTTCGTTTGTCTATCATTCATGGGGAAATATTAGGATTGAAGCTTTGACGGGCCGTTTCTGCTTAAATATGAGACCACACGCATGCGATTTTCTCCTATTTTTGGGGCCTCGCACTTGTCTTAACACAAGCCTGCCTACTGGCCTCAAACATAGGCATAGCCTACTGCCGTCCAAATTCGACCTAGGTAGCATCTTGATATCGTATCATCTGTTCTTCTAGAGCTGCTTAGTTTATCGGGCCCGAAGTGTTTGATCGCAACGCCGCTGGGAGCCGCCGGAGCGGGAGTTTCCATTTTCCAGGCTATAAGGCCACCGAAAGCTCCATCCATGTTCGGCGCTGGGTCTCGCGCTAGCCAGCATTGTCTGTGCAACACAAACGCACCAAATCTCGGTTGCCAATCTGGGTTTCCTCCACCCAAGTTTGGTAAACCCAAGTTTCTTGGTGATCAGACCTTCGGCCTTGACCCGGGTAGAGAGCCAATACACGATCTTTGTTTCGAGTGTGATGGCCGAAAACTGCTGATTTTGGACACGGGCAGCTTGTGCCATGGCCCAGAATGGTAGTCTGACATCGTGCTGTGAAGGGAGCTAGCTATACAGAGCGTAGCACACTTGGACACACTAGTTGATAGGTACGTTAGTGCTATAGAGGCTTCTCTTTACGAACGGCCACGCGAGCGATCGGAGGTAAGGGACTACTTACTATCCTGGCGGGGGACAAACATCTGCATAACAGCTGGCAGAACAGAGTCAGAATAAGCGAGTCGTTCACACACATATCGCCGCTATCTGTCGTCTTCACTAGCCACGCTCTGTGGTGTTGTGCCACAGATACAGACGTATCAGACGGCCGTGGAACATCGCCACACATCGAGTCTACCACGGTTGCGATACGCTCACGCATATGCCAATGCATGCAGGAACTCACACTCACACTCACACTCACACACACAGACACACACGCACTCTTCCCACATCGCGTATATGCAGTCTGCATTGCAGACACACGCACTATGCACCACCACACCAAGCGAGCAGCACAGCCGTGAACTGCACGTGAAGATAGGCAAATCTAGAACTCTGGTGGATGCGCTGGATGCTGCTGATTGGACGGATTGTGCTCGGTGGTCGTCGACGACAGCTGAGGCAGGAACGGACCGTCATCTCGTCTTCATGATTGTGGTCGCTCCTGCCACGGAAGCGAGCGAGCCTGCCCTCACCTTGACCCAACTTCTAGCCCTAATATACTGTTCTTTTTGTGTCATGAACTTCGCACATTTTCGTGTTCTTTGCTTTCTCTCCTCACAATGTTCCAACTTGTGTGCATCAGATGCCATATCGACCCGACTTACATCCGATCACCGTCTCATTCATGTTCTCCATCCTCTCGTGTCTCCGAATCCCACAAGCATCTAGAGACCGCACATTTCCCGCATTCGCGCTGTGATTGTGACTTCATCTGCCGTTTCACAAGCTTTTTTTCTCTTTCGTTCTTCGTCTTTCTCATCCCTTCTCTTGAGCTCGTGTCTTGCACGACTCCAAGCATTTGACAATGCAAATGAACTGGAGTTAGGCGTTAGATGTCTGGGGAACCGGAACGACCTGACCATCAAGCCGGGGAATGCGGCCTAACGACGCTGTCTGCATGTCTGAATGCTCGCGGACTCGCGGATCAGCGGCCTGACGGTGTGATAAGCCAGTTTCTCCAAGCCAGAGAGAGCGCAAGAAACGCTACGTTACCGGACCGGGACAGTGACTCCGGCGGAGGCAACTTGGAGACGGGGCGACCTCTCACAAGTCCTCATCTCCGTCTCACTCCATGAATACCACCTCCCTCTCCTATCTTTACATGTGAAGGTTGGGGATGGTCCAGATGACTGACTGCACTTACATATCACCCTCTCAGCTCGTCAACTCGCATACTTCTTCCTGATGCGACGGGGATCGACTGTTACGCTGCCTGCAGTAGTGCAATGGCCCTCTGCTCGTTCCTATGTGTGTCCCTCCTTCGCACGTATCGCCCAGAAAAATCACCCCGATGTCCACACCGCCCACCCCCGGGATCCCGGGAGAAGCGGGATGAAGAATGGCAACACGGTAGCGCGGGGTCCTTTGCGAGAGGGGTTGGAGTTGCCTAACTGCTATTAGATTTGCGCGACAGCGCTTTGGCCTGGCCGGGGAAGGCACGTATCGAGACATATCTCCGGTGTCACTTGGAGAAGTTGGAGTTGACACGCGTATCTCCAACCTCGATCCAGTTCTGAGCTTTCCTACCCACGGATCTTCTGGCGGGGAGTCCTGGAACAAGCACCGAAGTCCGTTCCCCTTTCTACTATACCCACGAGTATAGGTTGAACATGGCCCTGCTACAACATACAGTACAGTGCAAACATCAGATTTCAATATTGCCCAGCGAATCTCTTCACCCTGCCCCCTATGTTTCCGAGTTCTGGCCGCCCAGATTAACGCTTCATTTATCGATCGAATTTTTGACTTGGGCCTGAGTGTACCCGCCGATGCATGCTCGTTCATCGTGGGCCTTCACATACGCGTACCGGAACGGAGTCACTTCTGGGCAGAGGAACACAACCCCAATCGCGATTATCAGGTACTGGGTATATCTCTCTCCCTCTCGTCTAGACTCTCCTATTGTGGATAAAGCCATAACTGCTGACCCACTGACTTTCCTGCTTAGCACCGTAGCTGTTGTGGTTTTCAGTTTTTCATCATGCCCTTCAAACTTGACGCCCGTTATGAGGGGGGCGAGGGCGGCGCGTGGGGTATGTTACGATGTTACGAGTTCGAGCGCGGGTTTTTGCCGGAGACAATCTTCACACAGACGAAGTATCTGGCGTTCTTTGCGAAGTGGCACATTTTGACGTGATATCACCTCCGGGTTTGCTCATGAGCTACCAGTTCTGCTTGAAACCACTTCGTGCACATACACACACACACACTACTTACACGCACAAAATCATGCAGAACACCACCAACCAAACCACCCACACCGATTCCAAGAAGTTCATTTCACAACTTACAGACCGGCAGACGAAGTCCCGATGTAACATCGAATCACGCCCTCCAGCCATTCTAGCCCTTGAAGCGCTGCACTTTTTCCATCCTCCACTTCTCCAACTTTTCTTTTTTCCCCAACAGGAGTCTGGATAGATGGGAACAAAGAAGATTGCTATGGTCGTGACCTTGCTTCCCTGCTCAAGCCCACGGCAATGCGACCCTATAATACCGGCCTCATATTCATCTAAGCCCGGCCCCAGTGTGCGAAACCCACCACCGAACCCCTGACCTTATAATGGAGACAAGCCCTGTTTGACGAGCCGCTAAATCCTTTACTACTGCACCACAGTGATGCGCACAGTCAGACATAGGTGGGATTCTCCGGGTTCTTTTCCCTTGCGTCCCGGTTTTTTAGTTTTTCATTTTATATACCTCGGCTTTGTCCCCTCCCAGTCTCGTCTTTTTGCATACAAAACCAGTGCAATCTTCATTCTAAAGTCTTGAAATCTTTCATGTGCTTTTCGTCTCTTGATATTCGGAGGCGGTTATGCCTTCGCTTCGCCACCTTTCCCCAGAATCCCCAGATTTCCCCAGATTCTACGTTCCCCTCCTTCGTCGTGATTCAGGTTTCCTGTTGCCCCATATTCGAAGTCAACGGACACCGAACCTAGCGGACGGCTGCAATGCAAGGCCTGAGGAATCGTGGATTGCAGGGTTTTGTGAAGAAGCATGGAGTATGATAGAGAGCAAGATTTCATTTTTCACTGACCAGGCCTTGCCAAAGCACCAGCCACGCCGCAACTTTAAACCCTCTGTGATATAGACACCCGCCTAATATTCGCCTGTATCCGGATGTCGCCGGCCGGGGCACAACGCTGCTCTTTTCCCTCGTTTCTCAACACCGTCGAGTATCTACCCTTGGCCGACGTGGATTTCCGCAGTTTTGGAATTTGTGCCCCTCCAAATGACCCACGGGATGCCCACTCTGCTCAACCGTTTCGACGATGATTGATACCTGGACCCAGGTCGTCCAATTCTGTTGAACTGGAAAATGGATACTCAGTGTATTGGTTGTTCTTTTGCTACCAAATTCCAAGACACGCTTCTTTGGAACTACGGAGAAGGTTGAAGAAACCGCCGGGGCCTGGGTAAATCCCCCAGGCCCTGACTAGAAGCACAACAAGCGTTGTGTTAGTTGGACAACCAACCAGACAAGGCGAACGATCCCATTTCGGAAGTGGGAAGAAAGCCGCATGCTGGTACGGCGTTTTTGACCACCGACTCTTCAAGTAGAGACAACAGCAATGTGACTTCAAGCATGGGGGGGGCCCAGGTCTGTATTCCCCCAACTTTTTTCAGTCTCCCTTCGATCTCCACGTTCTTATTGTGTTCGAGCCGGACGGACGGACTTTGAAGACATTTTGAGGTAGTGTCGGGGGTGTGAGGTGTGTTATTCGGTCTTTGAGAAAAAGCAACGCAAAAAATGATCGGCGTTGATACCACCCCCGGGGCACGCTCCCCAAGAGTCTTGGGTTGTGTTGTTGTTATGCTCGCACCGGCGACGGTGGACGAGTGTGATTGAGAAACAAAAAAGGGGAACAAACCTAGGACGATATCCATGCCGTCCGTCTCCTTTCCAGAAATCTGCGGGTATATAAAGTCCATGGTCTCTCCTGCTTCTCTTTGACGATGAGACAGTGGATTTTGCCAGACCAGGACTGCGGGTGAGTTCGAGATCTCTCCCCTTTGACTTCCTCCTCTTCTTCTCTTCACCTCTTTCTCTCTTCCTCGCTCCATCTCCCTCTCTCTCCGCATCCACATCCACTCTTAACTGAGTTTGTTGTCCAGTCTTCCTCCCCCTCTGCCTCCGTCTTCCTCCTGCAACTGTCTATTCACGTTGTCAATATAAACATATTTGACTTGCATTCTTATTCTCGCGCTCAGCTTTTTGCTTGAAAGTACCTGCCATCATCTGTGTCGGCAATCATGGTGAACACTGCTTCTCTTCTGACGGCCGTTCTGGCTCTGTCGGCCTCAGTGTTTGCTGCCCCCACAGCCCACGCTGAAGCGGAGCCCAATCCGGAACCCGAGACCGAAGCGTCAACTCTGGAGAGCCGGGATCTTCTGGTGTCTGTTGAGATCCCCACCGCCAAGGTTGTTGGCCGCTCGCTTCTGGGTGTCGACACCTTCAACGGCATTCCTTTTGCGAAGCCCCCCACTGGAAACCTGCGTCTCCGTGCCCCGGTCAGACTCACCGACAACCTGGGCACTGTTAGCGCCGTCGGAATTGCGGCTGCTTGCCCCCAGATGCTGATCTCCACTGATAATAACAACGCTGTTCTCAAGCTGCTTGGCCAGTTCCTCACTCTGCCGATTCTCCAGGTTCTCACCGGCCAGGAAGACTGTCTCACTGTCAGTGTCCAGCGGCCGACCGGCACTGCGGCCAATGCTAAGCTCCCCGTCCTTGCTTGGATCTTTGGCGGAGCCTTCGAGCTGGGATCGACCAGCCAGTACGATGCCACGTTCCTGCTGAACCAGGGCATCGACATCAACGAGCCGTTCGTGTTTGTTGCCATCAACTACCGGGTCGGAGGCTTTGGATTCATGCCTGGAAAGGAGGTCAAGAGCGCCGGTGTCGGAAACTTGGGCCTACTCGACCAGCGCATGGGCCTGGAGTGGATTGCGGATAACATTGCTGCCTTTGGCGGAGACCCGGACAAGGTCACCATCTGGGGAGAGTCTGCTGGAGCCTTCTCGGTGCTTAACCAGATGGTTCTGCTTGATGGCAGCGCCAAGTACAAGAACAAGAGCCTGTTCCGTGGCGCCATCATGAACTCGGGCAGTATTGCCCCTGCTGACCCGGTCGACTGCCCCAAGGGCCAGACCGTGTACAACACCGTTCTCAAGACTGCCGGATGCTCCTCGGCTGCCGACTCGCTCCAGTGCCTGCGCAACCTGCCGTACGCCGACTTCCTGAAGGCCGCCAATTCGGTTCCCGGCCTGCTGTCGTACAACGGTCTTGCCCTTTCGTACCTCCCGCGTCCCGATGGCGTGGTTCTGCGCGACAGCCCGGATGAGCTGCTCAAGAAGGGCCAGTACGTGCCGATCCCGATGATCATCGGTAGCCAGGAGGACGAGGGCACGTTGTTCTCGGTGCTGCAGAACAACCTGACCAGTGCCGACAAGGTAACGACCTACTTGTCGACGATGCTTTTCCAGGGCGCCAAGTCGACTGAGCTCCGCAAGTGGGTGGATTTGTACAGCGCCTGGGTGTGGGACGGAAGCCCGTACGGCACCGGCTTGCTCAACGAGCTGTACCCGGGATTCAAGCGGCTTGCATCGCTCCTGGGAGACGTGTTCACGCTAACGCGCCGTGTGTCCCTCGAGACGTCGCGCACGCTGTTCCCCAACGTCCCGGTGTGGTCGTACATGAGCAGCTACTACTTCGGCACGCCGATTCTGGGGACGTTCCACGCCAGCGATCTCCTGCAGGTGTTCTACGGCATCCCGCCCAGCTATGCCGGGCGGAGCTTCCAGACATACTACATCAACTTTGTGTACAACCTGGACCCGAACGTCGGCAAGACCGGCTACACGTCGTGGCCGCAGTGGACGCTGAGCCAGCGCAAGCTGCTGCGGTCGTACAGCGATAAGAGCGAGGTTGAGAAGGATGATTTCCGCACCGAGAGCTACGACTGGATCTCGGCGAACCTCAAGGCGTTGCATATGTGAGACGCTGCGGGTATTGCCTTGAGATCCGGTGGGCTTTTGAATGCACAGGGGAACATGATGATGTGCATACGGGGGAACCACACAAAGGGGGGGAACCATGAGATGAATGAACAAGAAAGTAAAATTGCGAAAAAACCACCAAATTGTAAGTATTATGTTATATAGCTTTTTGGACAAATGAGACATGACCTTGATGATGAAATACTTTCGAGATTTCCCTTTCGCGAACGTGTGAAGTGATTAATCAACGTACAGACAGACGGACAGAGACGTACACGCACTGGATCGAGTGAGAGTGTAGGGGTTTTCCCGGCCGATAATGATATGCTTTTTTTCAAGGTATATTATCACCACGTACTTGTTCGGCATTACTTTGGACATTTTGAAAGACAGAGAGTGGGCTCAGCACATGCCGGCAACGGTCGCGGCGTCGCCGGGCCAGCGGCCGAGTTCTTCGATGCCGGTGCCGCAGTCTGCGTATTTGGCGAACCAGATGTTGTGTTGCTGTTGGTCGTAGACGACTAGCAAAAGATGCATGTTAGTTCTGGACCAGAAGCCTCCACGGACGGGGCTGTGCGAAAGCGACCGTGCCGAAGAGAAGAGAACTTCGGCATGGAACAACGTACCGTACGCTCCCCGCAAGAATGTCGACCCCAGAATACTCGACCAGCCATCCTCATCCGACCCGCGCCGCTGCAGCCCAAGCAAGCAGATATTGTACCCGAGCGGGAGGATGAAGTCGGCGTACGGCACGTGCACAACAACGCGGTCCTCATCGAAGCCGAACCCGATCGTGCCGTTCAGCTCGCGCAGGCTGCAGTCGACGTGCCACTCGTTGCCGATCTGCGAGGCGCCCAGCGCCTCCGCAATGGGGTCGACCATGGCCGGCGGCAGGAAGGAGATGCTGGCGCCGGTGTCGAGGAGGACGTTGTGCTGCGGCACGGCTTCGGGGTCGGCGGTGTGGTTGAAGACGGTGATCACCGCGTCGGTGTGCTTGTTCACCGTGAGCGAGGTCATGTTGATCAGGTACATCACGAAGTTGACCGACTGGTTGGTGACGGGCGGCCAGATCGGCACCGGGTGGAGGTTTCCGGAGAACTTGTACTTGTTGACGCCGCCGAAGACGATTTCGCCTGCACGTTCTCTGGTGTTAGAGTCGCGGGGGGATCTTGAGGCGCCGTGGCACGGACGCGGAGGGAGAGGTGGAGAACTTACTGTCGGTGACGGCGAGCGGGCCGAGACTGACGCTGAAGATCGGGGCGTGGATCAGCTCGGTCTTGACCAGCGTGTCGAGGACGTTGGGGTACGAGATGCTGTAGCCCTCGCCGTAGCCGAGGCCCATAATGCCCGTGACAGCGTACGACGAGTCAATAGCCACGCCGAAGCGCTGCCAGACGGTGTAATCCTCATCTAGAAGCAGACGACCGGTTACTACCACCCTGCTCTACAGAGATAGACGGAGAAAGAGAGAGCTAATGGGCAGATACATACTTTCGAAATACAGCTTGTCCTCGTAGTACTCGGCAATCACCTCACCGGTGCCGTAGGTCAGGTGGAAAAACAGCGCTTTGTCGACGGCCGAGCTGGACAGGTTGGGCTGGTACACGCCGTTGGTCAGGCACACGGACTCGATGACCGAGTTGTTGCAGTTGGGGTTCACCCAGGTCTCGAACGAGCCGGTGTCCGGGGTGACGCGGACCTTCTGCGGCGGCGTGCCGAATTCGACTGGGCGTGGGCAGATGCCGCAGTGTCAGCAAGGGACGGGAGTGTAGACAGCTTATATAGGGAGCAACTTACGGTCGAGGTAGTAGATGTAGCCGCTGTAGTCTTCCACCGGCTTCCACAGCCAGTCTTGCGTCGAGCCGTCGGGGTCGTCGGCGCGCGACGCGTTCAGCACGCCGCTGCGCACGGGCGAGACCGTTGTTGTGTTGGAGAGGGCGCGACCGGAGCTCTCCGAGGGAGACGGTGATGAGCGCGGCGCGCGGACCGGGATCATGCGCGTGATCGGGACGCTCAGCGGAACGCCGGACGCGGTCCGGCGGCGGCGCGGGCGAAGTAGTGGCGAGCCGTGCCCGTCTGAAGCACCGGTGGTGTCTTCATCTTCTTCTTCCTCGTATTCGGCAGAGGGTGCGAGTAGCTCCTGTCCGAGAGAGTACGCCAGGACGCGTGGTGCCGACGGGTCCGTGCGCGCCTTGAGCTCTCGGATCGACAGGACGGGGGCATCTCGCTTGGCGTCCGGGCTGGAGGGCGGCGGCCCGGCGTGCGGGTGGCCGGGCTCGTGGCTAGTGTGGCCGTCTTCCAGGAGGCCGGCGGCGGCAGCAGCAGCAGCGGCGTGGCCCAGGGTAGAGAGCACCGCGGCGAGGAAGGCTGTGAGGAGGGGTTGAGACAGCCGCATGGTTTCGGCCGGAACGGGTGGTAGGTGGGTGTGTGTGTGTGTATGTGTGTGTGGTGATATTGTATTGGTGTAAGGATGACGACAGGAGAGCAGGATCAACGGGCTGGAAGGAGCACGATGAAGAATTCAGATGATCTGTGCCGATAAAGAGGACAGACTGGACTGTTATATGAAGCTGTTGGTCTTCTCAAGGAAGCTAAAGAGTGGAGGGCTGGCCTTGTAAAGTCACGCTCTCAAAGGATGGGTTAGTCCGAGTATCCGGTGCACACTCCCTGGTTGTCGTTGAGGTAAGCTCCTTGTTACCCGGGAATGACAGTGATGGGACGGGATCACGGGAGGATCCACGGAGAAACACAGGCTAGGATATTAAGGATGGATGGAGGAGGCACTGCTCGCTCTTCGGGGCTGGACGTTTGGGTATCCCTGAGGGGGGGATGAGACTCCCTGGAAGGAAATATGAGAGACACCACAGAAGAGGAAATTATGGAGACAGTCAGGACTTGCTGAAGGGGATATGACAGAGAGAACGATTGTGACGGTGGGGTTCCAATCTGTGGATATTCTTCTGCTGGAGTGGAGAAAGAAGCTGGACCATCGATCGTTACTGACGCGCCGTTCCGCTGGATCTCCGCCTCTCTCGCAATCTCTCTCCCGCTGCCGAACAGCAAACTGCCATGTGCTGGATATCAACCAAGAAGAGATGCGGAGCAGAGTGCCAAAACTTCCGGGGACTTGAGGACTGCACACAGTCCAAATGTCCCACAGATCGAGACAGGGCTGGATGAGGATCCTGTGGGGTTCAGAGAGGTCCGCGACGGTGGTTGGCCTGGACGACTCTCTCAGTGCGTCTTTTCCTTGTGTGTGTCGAGAGGAATGTGGCCGTAGATTTCTGGGTAGGGAGGGCGACGTGGCTGGGAGTTGGAGGGAGGAGACGCGCGCTGTGAGGGCTTAAGATTTGGATTATGATTCTATGAGAATCAGAGATACAAATGATGCAAAGAGGACGGTCTGGAGTATCAAGGCGGACGAGATATCTCGGAGTAACCGCCGGGATCTGGATGCGGATGCGGGCCGGCACGGAGTGAGCCAGGCGGGAAGTGTAGGTGCTCAAAGACAGGGCGGACTCCAAGCTCCCGAATGCTTCAAGCGAGGAAGAGTCCGGCGGAGGCCGATCAGCGCACTATCGCGAAACACTGGTGCCGGAGCGAAGGACTGGGCGGGAACTCCAGTACCTGGAATGGGGCCAAGGGGTCCTACTTTCTGCCTCTCCACGAGCTGGATTCTTCTTTGGGTAGATGTCTAACAGACGGCCGGAGGTGTGGCCGTGTGTGGGTGTTCCTCTGTGGTGGCTGGACGCCGAGTGCCGAGGAGCTCCCGGGGATGTGTCGACTGGTGATGCTACTGCCGTGGTCCGGACGGAGACTGGCCGGGCCGGGAAACGAACAGATTGAGGACCAAGAGAAAGACGCAGAGCGAGAAACGTATAGAGAGAGAAAGCAGAAAGATCAAATTATGGATCAAAGGGAGTACCCAGCTTATAATACCACATACAGCTATATAAGAACCCCCCAGACACTTGTTTCTCGACTGGTATAATACGACGTCTGCCGACAGTACGTGTAACTGAGCCAACATAGACACATCGGGGTCCAGTCCAAGCCGACTCCGTCTGTCCCATTGGCGGAAGAGCGCAAGTCTCTCCGCGAAGGATTCTTAACTTTAAGAAAAAGATTATATACCCGACGAAGAGCAGAACTAACAGGGGGAGAAAAGGAGGGAGCAGCAACAAAAGACAATCCTCCCCCCTGGAAAGAAAGAAGTTGGCCACATAATTAACTTGAAATATCTGGGGCCCCTCCGCAAAACGCAGGGCGGGTAAAGTCAGAAATGGGACGGAAGAGTAAATGCAATGCATGCAAATACGAGCTTGGGGGAACCGAGGCGTCAGGAACCAGGAGAAATCCTCCACGGGTGCGTATATTAAGGGAATAAGAAGAGAGAGAGAGGGAAAACAAGGAGAAAGGGGGGGGGGGAGAGGGCAGAAGCGTCTATATCCCCAGAGAGTATAGCGAATAGATTGCCGATTAGAGAACGCTAGGAGAGCAAGTGAATTTAGAGATCTGGAGACGATGACTTGCCTTCACGGATGTTGCCAAGTCGAATTGAGGGGATCAAAGATAATCACCTCACCGGGAAGACACGTTACTGGTGAGATGAAGGTAAGCGCCCGGCTCGAGTCTTTCTCCAGGCCGACGGAGCTCTCTGTCCCTTGTCAAGCCCGGGAACACCTTGTTGCACCCACGAAGCCCGCCTAGAGAAAGGACCAACATGCAAAGCACAAAGATCCCAATCTCGGCATCCCGCTTAATGCCGGGTGCAGTCGACGTTATATATCCTTCCCGTGCCAGTATATGTTTGGGCGCCCTCGCTTGCAGCTCCGGCTAGGAGGAACGGCTGGGAGAACATACACAGAGAGCTGGGGTCGCGAGCAATACGCCGGTCCACGCAAGCTGGTGCATGTCATGCTGGCGTTCAAAGAGACGGGGGGATAAGCGGCCAAGGGTGAAATTGCGGGAAGGAATCCACACAGTCAAGTGGCCGTCGCTTGTCGATCGGGATCGGGCGACAGATCTGGATCTGCGGCGCAAGAGCGAGGCGCGAGGCCTGAGCACCGGGACAGGCTTCCCGAGATGATCCCTCGAGAGATTCAGACGACGTAACTCGATGCGAGAAGCGTGTGTGCGTGCCAGTACACAACAACACTAGGCCGAGACCACGTTGACAAGAACCGAAAAGTAAGAGAGGCAGAGGAGGCCAGCAGGGGCAGTATAACCCCCGGGGCGTAGTATACCCCGGAGTATTTTTCCCACCCTCCTCTCACTCATACTTTCTGTGGTTGGCTGATCAGGTAATATATCCGTCGTTAAAGCCTTGGACATAAGAGAATTCGATCTATGTGAGCTGGTCTCTGCAGGAGGGAGAAAACCGGAAGAGTTAAAGCATAACCGTAGGAGGTTGGCCCAGGGGGGAAATAGGATAAATCGAGACCCTAAAGTCTAGGGTTCATACACTGGATGGGAGGGACGCACGAGATAATTGGATGAACTGGCTGTCCATGTGCTGCCTGAGATCAAGGTAGAAGAGAGTGGAGAGATTAGGAGCGGGATATATGTCGCTTGTGCTGTGAGATGCGTGTGCCAGGGAGAGTATAAATGGCCTCCAGAGGATGTTGGGAGGGAGTTGAGACTATCCTAGCCATGTCACTTGAAGCACGGGAAGCCAGGATATTGCACCAGCTTAATAAGAGGGTCCCGAGAACTCACTCGACAGTCGTGCAAACGAGATACATGGTGATAAACAGCAAATGGAGACGACAGGCCATCGAATAGGAACAGGACATACACACGCACCAACGCAGAAAACACACGATATCTCTCCAAGACCAAGAAGACAGGAAATTTTGAATCTATATGCTGTGAACGGCGCGGTGCGGTTTCCACGCACGCCGTCACTCCATCTTTAAGCTAGGAAACAAGAAATATGAACAGACACAGAAAGAAAAAGACACCTGACGTTTGTGTACTTTCTAGATATTTACAACCCGAACACCGTCAACGTTCCTTAGGTGTATGATGAAGAGACCAGAGAGAGATAAATCGAGAGATAAAGACCATTGGAGAAGGATACAGTCCATCCCAGTTAACCGAGACGGAAGGAGAAAACTTCCTTCGCCGGAAACATGGTATATCAACCATGCGACACGGAGAGATGATAGGGGACATAGTACAGAAGCAAGTTGTTCAGCATGGACAAAAAGCCGGAGCAGATGAGGGGGACAAAGACAAAAAAGAAAGAGAAATTAAGATAAGAAAATAAAAAAGAATAAAAATCATGGGCTGTTCATAAGGGCGAGACAGGGGAAAGAAACGCAAGAGAAGAAAAGGAGGACGGGCCGGCGCAGAGGCAAACGCCCGGCAAACGGCAAACAGCAAACGGAACGGAGAGGGCACAAAAAAATCATACAACTAGGGCCACTCCGCCTTCTTGCAGCTGTTCGACTCCTTGAACTTCTTGATCTTCTCCAAGTCCCAACCGCTCCGGAAGTGCTGGCCGTTCTCCTCTTTCCGCGGCTTGCCGACCTTGAAGGCCCGGCTGGCGCCGCAGATACCGTTTGAGTAGCGGAACTGGAAGCATTGATCGTTCTTCTTGCACCCCCGGCGGCAGTGGTCAAAGTCGAGATGGGCCTCCTTCTCCTCGTTTGTCATGTCCGCCTCCTTCATGGTGCGCTCGATCTGCCACTTCTCGTACTTATCGGCGGTGGCGTTCAGGTAGTACCAGTCATCGCTGAGGTTGTCCCAATCATCGCGCGAGTCCTTGACTACGCGCTTTTCAAAGAACTCCTCGTAGATGTCCTTGATGAGCATCGGCTTCTTCTCCACCGTCTTGGCGTCGTTGTTGTAGAACTCGTTCTCAAACGCCCAGAAGCTCGAAATCTCCTCGCTGTTCAGATGGTGCATGGTGACAATCGGCTGGCACCAGTGGGTCGGGCCGTACGGAAGCGTAAAGGGCTTCTCGCCGTTGATGGTCGGCCACACCTGCTTGACGCCAGTGCGGGTCTTGTTATGCACAGCCTTGCTGAACATGTAGTCGCCACAGCACTCGTCACGCACGTCTTCGTCGAACTCGTTGGCAACTCCGGGGTTGTTGTGGATGAAGTCGTGCATCAGCGCCTGCGACAGAACGTACCCACTGCCACCGTGGCTAAACCCAAAGTTAGAGAGCATAGCAACGCTGCCTAGGTAGATCTTCTTCTTCGGATCCATCGTCTTCAACCACTGCGTCATGGTAGGCCAGAGCACGTAGGTATCGGCATCGACGAAGATGTACCAGTCGTAGTTAGGCCGCAGGTTGTAGGCCTTCTCGGCAATGTGGATGTTCTTATACTTGTCTAGGTTCCAGCCGTCACTAGCAGATCCACCAGACCTGACATTCTTAAGGCAAGATTCCTGCTCGGTGAAGCACGACTGCTGGTTACGGTAGAGATCGAAATCCTTGTTGCCGTTCTTGACAGAAGGCAACACATTGTCGAGACTGTCGCGGATGTGGTAGCCGCCAATGGTCTGGTTGAAATCAGAGAAGATGAAGAACTCGGGCAGGCACTGCAAGGTGGTGATCAAGTGCATAGGAACACGATTGTAGACCTCGGTGGCGCCGGTCTTCATGACAAGCAGGATGTTGCTGGTATCGGCGAAGTTATCGCAAGCCGGATTGAGGCGGCGGGCAGGCTGATCGATGGATTCAGTAAAGGCACCCTTGCCCGTATCGCCATAGTGCGGTTGCGGAGTGGCCGAGCCGGGGAAGCCGTGTGGAGGCGGCGGCGGAGGAGGGGGAGGCGGAGCACCGCCATGTTGATAGCCCGCTGGCGGCGGAGGGGGAGGCGGGGAGTGGTTTGGTGGCCGTTGAGTGGGAAGAACGATGGCGGAGTGGGAATTTAACGAAAAGATGACGAAAGTAACAAGTACTAACGCCACCACCGTGATGGCTCGTCTCGAGAGCATGTTGGAGGATGACTGAGTTCGAAAAGTGAGTGAGTGTCGGAGGTCGGGTCAGGAAGCTGTGTCTTGATGGAAACTTCGAGAGGAAGATTTAGAGGATATGATGGTGGTATTAGGAGAAAATAGGCATCAGGCTGACTTGGGAGATGACAGCTACCATAGGAGAAAAGAAGAGAAGAGAAAACACGAGTCACGCAAACGAAAGAAGTAAACGCGCAAACTGGAGATTTCGAGAAAGAAAGAAGAAAAAAAGGGTTATAATCAGGAGGCCGGAAATTCACAACAGTCGTCGAGTTGCGGAGGCCAAGAAGGAGGTTGAAAAGGGGAGAGGGCGGAAAACAGCCAAGATTGATATGGATATTTGGTTAGTGATGATGAGAAGAAGTCCTTGATGTCAGTTTTCCGTTGGCTAGTGAAAGTCCATTTGGAACAGGAAAAATTTAACGAAGGACCGAGGGGATGGAAATATCGATGATAGGAAACATGAAAGGAGGAGAGAGAAAGTTTGCGAGGGGAAGATGACGAGAAGAAGAGGGAAGAAGAGAAAATTAGGAAGCACAAGAAGAAACAATCCGAGCGAACGGTAAATTGAAGAAAAACGGCCAGCGAGAGAAAGTTCGCTAATTTACGAGATTCCGGTAGGGCTTGGCCAGGGAAAGCGCGACCGTGTTCAGAAAAAGGAGCTGTGAGGAAAGAGCGCGAGGAGAAGGCTAGCACAAACTTTTTTTCTCTTTCCTTCCTTCTGAGAGCGACCAAAGCGGCGTCTGGGAAGGAGGCAACGGGAAAAACCACACGCGACCTTCCAAGACTTTTTACAGAGCCAGGTCCACAGGGAGAGGCAGATAATCAAGACTAGCCAACCACAGACCCGGACAACACCACCAGGTAGGTGCCTGGGTCGCTCCTGCCCTGTTTGTATTTATTTCATCGCCACCATAACTGAACTCTGTTCCTTCCTGTTTCCCTCGCCCTTGGCCTGTTCCTTCCCGCTTGGCCTGCCTCCCTTCCTTCCTCCGTACAGAAAGACGCAGGGTTGGCCCTTGCCCCAAATTATCTTCGACCTGCGCCCGCTTACTTGCATAGAGGCACGACTTAGGACAGCTACCGCGTTAATACGATTCAACGTACAACGGTGAGGCGGAGGCGAGAAGAAGAGAGAGGAAGAGAAAAAAAAAAAA
>LNGL01000025.1:754277-813942 GCA_001510565.1 Knoxdaviesia proteae
AAAAAAAAAAAAAAAAAAAAAAAAGAGGAAACAAAAGGGAGGCCAAGCTTTCAGCTGACATCATGCCATCTGTCTTGCATGCTGGCTGCACAGAGAAGCAAAACCGGAAAAAGGGGAGACTTTCAGATATGCTTTTTGGGGGGGTTTGGAGATCTGGGCCCTGTCACCAAACCTACCCACTGTGGCTTACCGTAAGGCTAAGTTTAGCAGTAAAATCCCAGGTGATGGCGACTTCCCTGCGTTTAGGCCGGCTCTTATTAGGTTCTAGGCTGCTGTGTTACTGCGGTATAATCTTAAAAGCTCCATCGCAGGAGGCAGGAGCAAGGCAGGCCAAATCGGGCAAGATGGGATAAATGCATAGCGCACTGTCGGGCTGCTTCTATCTCAGTTGCTAGTGCTTATGTATGCAATGCGGGCAGTGACTTGGCGATAGTTGATTCGACTTCACAATGGCAGAAACCAGAAGAAAAGCCGCAAGAGACGACCGCACGCAACACAAAAAAAAAAAAAAACCTGGCAGGGAAAAAAAGCTGTAACCATGGGATGGACAGACATAGACATGTTGGTATTTGTGGAATGGAAGAAAAACCCACTGAGACGAGGTACGGTGGAGTGGACCCTGAATGGTGGCGCCAGGCTAATTCATGCAGCGCAACGATCAGCACTCCATCATTGGCTCGGCCCATGGCGACAGATTGTGCCCTGGCATAAGCACAGCAAATCTCGCTGCCAGAAATGGTGGTTGGGAATGAGGTGGGCATGTCAGCTTAAAGTGTAAAAAAGGCCAACATCACCACATCCATCCGGACCGCGTTTGAAGGGGCATTTAAAGGTGGCAGGCACACAAACTCTATCATGCCGACGCAAAAAGGTCTGGGAAAGAAAAGGACAGGAAAATGAAGATTCCGGAGCCGGTCACTCCACTCTCTGCTATTCAAGCGGCCTTAGCTTTCATTTTTACCTTCTGCTGGTCCTTCGATGTCGAATATGCGTGTTTGATACTTGGCTTTTTTTCCTTGTGTGATACAACAGGCGCGAGCGGGCGAAGAGGTTCTGTATGACGACAGAAGATCGACAACTCCAAAGTGAATGAATGGCCGTTGGCTGTTGACCTCGATTTTTGCAGCCGGTACACATGCCCGAAAGACAGTAAGATGAGGGAGATCCAACGATTGCGCGGAAATCCTTCGCTCCGATCGGATACTTAACCAAACCCCAGCTTCCCGTATCCGGGGACATTTTCTTCCTGGCCGCCCTTTTCCCCCCCTCTCTATCGGTCAGTTTTGCAGTCGTTGTAAGCTGACGGACGGGCGCTTCGGATAGAGGATCTGAGTTTTCCTTCCTCTCTCCTCTCTGGCATATGTCGCCAGAGGTTGAGTGGCGGCTTACGGTCACTGAAACTGGCAGCTCTGTCAGCCGCCAGTTGTCCTCCAGTCTGGATACAGGATATTTTGCTCCGTACTGCGATGCAAAGTTCCCGCGCGTTATTTTGGCTCGAGTGGTGTTTCATCAGGCCCGAGATCCAGTGTTTGAAGGACCCGTGAAATGTGATCCAGGAGGAGCTTAGGGTTTGTGGTCAAGCTTAGGGTTAACCCAACATGGAGACTTCATGTAGCCAGGAAAAGCATGTTCATTGTGTCCTGTCTGGACTACTAATGATCGTGGTATGGGTGCCGTAACAGCAGTCTCTAGATATACTTTATATACAACCCCGAATTACCCTCTCCAAACCCAAGCCTCGCTGGGGAAGTATTCAACGCATTTTTCCTGGGCCGTTTAGACTTGCCGCGGTCTCACCTCGCCCTTCGGATCTTCCACCGCCCGGGCGACACAAGACCTATAAAACCCAGCCGCCACTCCCTCTTTCTTCTTTTCTGGGTACTTCTCAGATCCAAGTCCGTCTATTCGTCCGTCTCAGTCGTCTGGAATCTCGCTTGTCTCTTGCCATTCTCCCTCTTCCACGAACCGTCTCTCTGGCGTGCTGAAGGATTGAATGATGGCGCCCCTTCAGGGCGTTCCTCGCGTCTTAGACATTGCGCGCTCGAGTATGTGTGTCTCTGGGGGTTTCGCGCGCCGTGTGTAGGATGAAACATACATGCAGGCTTTATGGAATACTTGTGTAATAGGTGGTAAAGAGATTTGGCTCTGGAGAGCCGTACTGAGGGTGGTACGGCAATGCAGGCAAGGTACTGGATGGTTGAAGCGGGAGAGCAGAGACAGCAGCCAATATAGTGGAACCGTGGCGTCTTGGTTTGGCGACGGGAGACAAGGACAGTTCTGGCTCGTTACACAAGGACCTTAAGTCTTCGCTGGTGTGTTGTTCGGTTCAACGAAAGCCAGTGAACCAGAGCCAGGGCTTGAGGCCAGATCAGCGCCGAAGAATACATGCATGCTGCGTCACAAAATATGGCATCTGGATGGGACTTTTCAATCGTATACTCATTCTAGGCATTGCAGGAACATCCTGGGTATGATGACGTGTGATGACGCGACATTAAAAACACCCATAGTATATAGGCCTTAAACAGAACCCAGTCCCAAAATCCCAGATATAGAAAGGAAGACATTAAGGGGGAGCCAACGAACTGACGAGCTTACACCTTCGACAGCTCGGCTCCGGCCCGGATCACACCCACAAGCGCGCCGGTCTGCACCGTCTCGCTAGCTCCGCCGGCAACACGGTACTCGACCTCCGCGAGCCCGTCCAGCCAGCGCACCATGACCTCGGGCTTGACCTGCAGCTTGACGACCTCTTCGGAGAGCGCGGTGATGATGTCGGCCAGCGCGAGGCCCTGGGTGGTCTTCAGCGTGTTGATAGTCGTCAGACACGACGTCACGTCGGGCGTGCTGAGCAGGGTCTCGAGGATCTTGGTGATGGCGCTGGGCGGCGGCGCGGCGATGCACGTGTAGATCGTCTCGGTGGTGATCTTGTCGCGCACGATCTCGCTGTCGGGGATTTTGGGGGCGTTTTTAGGGCGCAGAGGGGCACCTGCAGGCATTGTTAGCTACAAAGTCAAAGATACGGCGGGGTGCATGCAAAGCACCAACGTGCGAAGAGGGGTTATGTGTGGACACTCACTGGATGCATGGCACGCCTGCAGTACGTTCAACGCTCGTCGCATATCACCCTTGCTGAGCGACACCAGCGCGCCGACGGCCTCGGGCATGATATTGACGGCCTCCTCGGCGACGACCCTGTCGACCAGGACGCGGATATCGGCCTCCTTGAGCGGGCTGAAGCGGAACCGCGTGCAGCGCGACAGCAGCGCGGGGGAGAGCTTGTGGGCGTAGTTGGCGATGACGCAGAAGCGCGTGTTGGCGGTGTACTTCTCCATGATACGGCGCAGGGCCATCTGCGCGGTGTTGGTCATGGCGTCGGCCTCGTCGAGGATGATGAGCTTGTAGGTGGGCGCGCCGCCGGCGGACGCGCCCGCCGAAGCGCCCATCGAGAAGATCTGCCGGGTCGACGCAAAGGTCTTGATCTGCTCGCGCACCACGTCGATGCCGCGGTCGTCGGAGGCGTTCAGCTCGAGCACCATCTGGCGCATGTTGGCGGCGCCGTAGATGCGGCGCGCAAGCGCAAGGATCGTCGAGGTCTTGCCGGTTCCGGGGGGCCCGTACAGCAGCAGATGGGGCAGGCGGTTGGAGTCGACGAACTTGTTGATTGTGGCGAGGATGTCTTGGTGGCCCGACACGTCGGCGAGCGTTACCGGGCGGTACTTCTCAACCCTGCGGGGAAATGTGTGAGTATGTGATCCTGCCACTGAAGAGCTAAATTGCAGTGGCCGTGCTGGACACCGCGCCGGGGGCGAAGGAAGCCCAAGATGATATCAAGCCGTCTGCATACGGCCGGATTCGGCGTAGGATAACGTACCATGGCAGTGAGTCCTCGGCCTCAACCGGCAGATTCGCGGCGCTGCGTTTGCCTTTGCTCTCTTCTCCGCCAAACTTGATGTCGCGAGAGGGGGCGACATCGACGTCAACGTCCATTTCATCGTCCGACATGGTGGGTGGCTGTGGTTGGGAAGAGGAAGTCGGGGTTGGAAATCAAATACGTCTCGCAAGGCTATGAATGGGAAGAAGGCAATTGGTGGGTGGAAAATAGTTCGAGATGTTGGTGGTGAATTGAGTATTGGTGAGGCAGGATTTGGTGGTTGAAAAAAAGTGAACAAAATCACTTAACGCGTTTGACGCGTTCCACAAATTAGGGTTGCTAGAGTTCAGTTAGGGTTATCCCAGCTCCGGTCCCGGATGGTGGAATTCCACGGCCCGTCGTGATATTGCTTAACGCTTACGGAATGTACGTCGTTATCATCGCCGAGTCTACGTACCAAACTCCCATAAGAGATGCAGTATGTGTGAAATCGGTATCTCTTTGTTTCTGTTATCAACGCTCGTGCCATGGTTGTGCGTATCCTGTCCGCCTTCGTATTGAAAGACCGGGAATACGAGACTGGAACTCTTGCTATCTTTCATCAACTTATAATTTTAAACCGGCGTGGGGGACCATTGTAGGATTGAGGATTCCGCGTTGAAGGAACACATCGGCGTCCTCGCGTAGTTGAAGACGGATCTCCCATCATGCGTCTCCCCAACATGGAACCTGCAGTTAATCAATGAAGGACGACTCGGCCTAATGAAGATTTTATTCTTAGGACCTTCGATATGATACTGCAGCAAACTACACAGGGGAACCTGTCCACAGCCATAGAAAGATACACGTCAAACCCAGTCTCCCCTACCCTAACCCTTATGGCCTGGCGCAAGTCTAATATCGGTGTTGCCACTGGCCGATCACGAACATCTGATAATATACACCATTTTCCCAGGAATAGACTGCGGAGTCAGAACTGTCGAAGGATATAGGTCCCGGGTAAATTTTCGTTCGCCTTCAGTGCCGGTTTTGGTGCCAGTCGGGTTCCGCTGAGCTTCCTTCAGACGGCACAGCATCGCCGATATGACGATTTCTTCCTCATAAGTCGGGAATCCTACACGAGGAGACAAAAGTCTTCTGCGATGAATAGAACGGATTTTCTTTTCGACAGAATCGCCATGGAAAAGGAGGGGAGAAAAGGCCCTCAGGATTCTCGGCTGTGGGAATGGGACTGTAAAGCATAGACGGCCAAGTTAACTCTGGGCCGTTCCTCCGCACTGGGCCGCCCAATATTTGCCATTGAATATAAATTTTGATATATAGCCGAAATGCTATTAGTCGCCTGGCATATTGGACCCCGAGAGATCCTTCTGGTGCCTTTTGCTCAAGGTGTTATTTGCAGGGGGCGCAAGGGAAAAAAAACCGAAGGCTGGATTCGAGGCCCCTTTGTAAGGACAATGGCTTTTACGTGGACGAATCTATATGCCGGAACTGTCTGGAGACGAATAGAGTGCGTATATGAGCCGTAGACTGGACGACGAGATGTCTGGAATCCGGGAAGTATATGAACTTGATGAAGTCTCGTCGATGATTTTCTGATTATCGTCGTGATTTGTTTTCGCCGTTGAGTAACATTGTGTTTTGTTCTTCTCACCAACGCTCAATCGACTATCATCCTTCCTACTCGCCTTGATATCTCGACACTACCACCTACAATGATCGGCTCTGTGTCGCTTCTCACTGCATTTGCGGCGCTCGCCGCCGCCATGCCCGCAGCCCCTGCAGCCCCGCGCATCGCATCCGCCCTGTTCTCCGGAAATGGCTGCCCGGCCAACTCCTCGCCGGCGCCATCGGTGAAGGCGCTCGCCGGATCCCTGCTGGAGCTCACCTACCCGACGTTCTCAGCGGCACTCGGCACCTCGGAAGGCCGTGTTGCCAACTCCCGGAACTGCGGTGCGCACCTGAGCATCGACCGGGGCTTGCCCGGGTGGAGGCTGCTGGTTAAGAGCGTCGAGCACCACGGAACGTACTTCTCGACGCCTAACGCTACGCTCCGGCTCTTTACCACCGTGTTCTACACCGAAGACGCTGCCAACGCTGTAAGTTGTGGACTTGAAGATACCCGGGGGATACAGCATGCTGACGTTTGCAGGTTACGCTCACTACCGACATCGACACGCCCAAATCTCTCGCGCTGTCTCGCGTCAACGTCACCGCCGAAGTTGCCCCGGCATTCGGATCCCCCTGCACCACCGAGGACGGCACAGTCGGCATCTTCAATCTTGACTTCCGGGCGGCTCTCACCAGCAAGAGTGCTGACGCCATCGCGGCCTTCTTGGGCGAGGATGATAGCCCTGTCAAGTCTGTTGTGGAGTTTGACTGGGAGAAGTGCACGGAGTAGGTTAGGGGCACTGGGAGGGAGCAGTGGAAGCATGATTCGAGAAGGTGGGATTGAACTTCAAAGTGAGGAGGAAAACCAAATCAATTTTAGTGGGCTAGATGATTCTGTCTCGTCGTTTATTTTTTTTATATCTGCATGAGCTGTATTTCAAAAACAGAAATTTCTCACTGAGGCAGTGCTATCAACATCAATCGTACAAATGTGCCCCCAAAATCACTGATCATGAGACTCGGCCCCTCGGATTTCCACTCCGAGCGGAGCCTGTCGGGTCCAGATATTCATGCCAATCTTGCTTCCTCGAGACACAGGCAGCCCAGCGTGCAACGTGCGCGGATCTCCCGACCCATCAGTGCGCAGATTCTCCCAGTAGATAACGTTGCCAGCAAGCGGGCGGAACGTGGTCCCCTTATCCCACGGCTCATCGCAATCGACAAAGTCGCACCAGCGCTCGCTGGCGGGCGGCGCCACGGCGGGGAAGTTCGTGCCGCCGCCGATGATATCGGTGCTGACGTCGACGTAGCCGAAGAACGACGACGCGCGGTTGCCGCCAACATCCGCGGTGGCGTGTGCGGCGTCGACGAACCAGTCGGTGTGGAAGTGGTAGCGCTCGCCGCGCTCGTAGCGCACCAGCTGGATCGGCTCGACGTGGGCGCGCGCCGTGTCGAAGCCCTGGAACTCGGCGGCGCGCTCCTCGATGCACCGCACCAGCGGGGTGAAGGGGAGGGCGGTGCTGGAGGACGTCCGGCCCGAGTTGAAGCCGACGCCGCTGCGGTCTGTCACGGCCGAGTGCGTGAATGTGCCATTTCTGTGGACCGCGGTTAGCGTGTGTATATAGCAGTGCGATGTGGGTGGAGTGTGGTATGTACCCTTGTTTAATCATGTGCTTCCGCTCGTCGGGAGTAATGAAGTCCTCGAGGTATATCACGAGCGGTGAGCGCGACAACAGATGCGCTTTGTATGGTGGATGTGTGCATGTGTAGGGAGCCGCCGGCTCTTCGACGTCCGCGCTTGATTCGGCGCCGGCGTCATCGGAGAGGGGCTGTTGGACATCCTGGCCGGATGTGCAAGTGGCGAGCAGGCCAGCCGCCAGCAAAATATAAGTGTATCCAGAAGCTGGCACTCTCATGGTGAACTGTGAACTGTGAGGGGCGAATTGTGGTATTGGGCAAGCTAAGTTTTTGATCTGATAAAGAGCTCAAAAAACCCGAAGATTTATTTACGGAGAAAGAAACGGTTCTTGAATGATTTTCGTTTCCCTAATCCGATATCATCTGATAAAGCCGACTCGGGAAAGCGAGATAGTTTCAGGGGTACAGGAGGTGAAGTTAAGATGAAACAATGACGGGGATCTGTGCGCAACATTTGGCTGGCGATGGGGAGAGGACATTTGTTTATATATAGACCAGCGGCTGGTTACGTATTTTCCTTTCGAGAAACAACGAGCGATCAGTCACTGCACCGAACACTCAACTCTTCGGCACACATTTCCTCTAGCTCACCTTGCTCTTACTGCTCCGCGCCGAGCCGGATTATCGGAAGGAAAACCCGGGCCATCGCCGAAAAGTGGAGCGCCCCACACGGAGGCTTACCGGGGGTGATTTCGCGCTAAAAACAGCATCCCCTAAGAATACTCAGGAGAAACAAAGGCCACGAACGCTTGAAACACTTCTGTTCGAAGCTGAGGAATTCTCCAATGGTCTTTTCGAACTGGATGAGCCTATCCCTTCTGTGCTGATCCTATACCAACCGATATGAGTGTGAAACTCTCTTCGTGATCTTCCTAGCACTTTGACTTCACTACATACGAACACACGACTTCCTCCACGATGGTTCTTTTACGGCGGATTCTTCTTCTCAGCGTGCCTTTGGCGGCATATCTCAGCCATGCGTGGACGTTTACCACACCCGATGATTTCAACAAGCAGCTGATAGATCAAGGATATGTCCTGGCAGCGTGTAAGTTCATCCATCCTGGAATCGCTGGTGTTAACGTCGCTAACCTATGTTCTAGTTGTTTTGGTATGCACACCCACTGTGAAATATCAGCCGGATTGGTTGTAGTCATAGATGAGATGACTGACTCTTGCATAACCTGAGTAACGCTGGCAGCCCGATGAGTAGGTCCTCCGTTTCTCGTCCTCAATATTCCAGAACGGTAGTCCTGACATGCCGCAGCCCGGTAACTGAACTCTTCGAGTTTGAGTGGAAAGAAGTTCTCAATTTCAGGCCAGACAGCGTTGCTGTAGATTGCAACGCCCAAAGAGAATTCTGTGAAGACAACAAGGTCTGGTCGACACCGGCCATTCGCTTGTTCCATGCTGACGGTAGTATGGAGCGGTACCGTGGTGAACGGCAGCATAAAGCGTGAGATATCACCTGCCCTGGTTGGCCTCCGTTCAGGGCTAACCACCTGTATCACAGAATCCTCTCGTTCGTGAGTCGCATCGGGACACCCCTCGTGGCCTCCGTTGATGCCACCAACGTGTCAACCTACGCCGCAAATGACGCCATCGTGGTTCTGGCCCGGCTACCCGCGGCGCATACCGCCCTCACCACACGCTTCCGGAAGGTTGCCGAGAGATTCCGGGACCGCGCGACCTTTGCTTTCCAGGACACGCAGGAAGAGCCGTTCGGCGTGTTCTGCTACAACAATGCTGACGGCACGCAGCAGTCGACCACCATGGCCGAGCTGGTCTTTCCTGGCACCATGCAGAAGCTTGTGGAGAAGTGCAGTGAGCCGCTGATTCCCGAGCTGACGAGAAGCACGGAACATGTGATATCTGCAGTGAGTGCTTGCTTCGACTCTCCATACTGGAAATGTGCGAGTTCTAACGAGAAATGCCTAGCTGCAACGGTCGTGGGTCATGTACTTCACTGAGTCGCCCGAGGAGCGCGAGCAGTTCCTACAGGTGTTCCGGCCCCTGGCGCGCAAGTACGCCGAGTACCTGATTTTCATGACTGTCGACACCATCGAGTACCCGGCTGAGGCGATGAACAGCGGCCACGCGTACGGAGCGCACGGGGTGCTTGCGGTGAAGAACCCGCATGCGGGCCAGACGTTTGTGTATGAGCCGGGTTGGCCGATGCGGCCGGCGCAGGTGGAGCAGTTCATTCTTGATATTTCGAGCGGGAAGGTTGATCCGTATGTGCCACCGCAGGAGGTGCCGGAGGTTGAGGCTCCAAGGCCGGAACACGACGAGCTGTAAACGGTGGGTAGATATTGTCCAAGAGAGTTACACGGTTGTGAATGTCTTAAATAGGTCCGGAATGACATGTGTTTCTATTGATATACGAAGTCTTTTGTATAGCTGTCGTGCTCTAATACCTTCTCCCTACGGTAGGCTCATAAACAAGTCTAGCATCCTTTGAAAGTCCGGAGTTCTGTATCAATTGTCAGTGAGCGAGAGAGAGAAAGATAAGTTATGGGCAGGCGACAAACTCACCCAAGTCCAGTCAGGGGGTCCCAGCCTTCACTGGCGAGGAATCCATCAGTGCCACAAGCAGGATTGGACCCCTCGGTGATATCGTTGAATATCTCGGGGTGGTCATACTGTGATGGAACGTTAGTAAGTGGAAAGTATCCTCCCTTGAGGCTGCACACATAGAAGCTTACAATAACCGGATGAATCCAACCAACTGGACTCTTTCCAGCAGCCAGTCTCTCCTCGTTGACTAAGGTGATCATGGCGCCAACAATCGGGGCCGCGCCTGACGTGCCCATGAGCACCGTCGGGAGCTCGCGGTAAACGATATAGAAGTTATCCCCAATCGCCGACACATCCGGAAACCCGCGGCCGTGTCTATGGAACCGGGGGCGATCTCCCGGCACTGGCCAACGACTGCGCAGCTGCAGCTGGTCCTCATTGTAGGTTGCGTGGCCACTGGCGGGATCATCATAGCTGGTAAACCCTAAAGAGATATTCGCGGCCTCCAGTCCGGCGAAGTACCCCTCAATATGCTTTGTTTGGTAGTCTAACGGCGTGAAGAAGTTGGAGAAGCCACCACCGGATTGGAACCCCGTGACCGCGCGCTCGCGGTACGGCGGCGGCGGCGGGGCGTAGGACTCCGGCTCTGGCTCGTGGTCGCCCCGCCCGCCGCGGCCCGGCCGCCCACTCCCCGGATCCTGGGTCCGGCCGGAGTCATCGATGAACTCGGTGGCGCCGACCGAGAGCACGTAGGGGCAGGTTGATAGGAACGACGGGTTGAACACGTCGTCGGCGCCGCCGAGACAGCCGGCTGGCGGCGGGTCGTTGCGGTGCGTGGCGACGCCGTTGTCGCCTGACGAGATAACGACTGTCACGCCCTGCAGCCCGAGTTTCATGATTTCGGCGCATTGGCGGCGCAGGTACGATGCCGGCAGGCTGGCTTCGGAGCCGCTGTAGGAGATTGAGAGGACGTTGGTCGGGGTGAAGGTGCCGCAGGCGAGCGGGCCATCGTATCCCGCCGGGTCATTTGTGTTCGGGTACGCTGGATCGAGGCACTCGGGGCGGTCGCAGTTCCCGGTCTCGTTGAAAGCGGACGATGTGCAGTAGCTGCCGTCCATGGCGTTCCAGAGGTCTGATGGATGTTAGCTGCGGTTCACAACATGAGTTACAGCCTTAATTGTGTGCTTACTGTTAAAATATCCCTTATATATCAGCGGGGTCTGGCGTTGCTGGGTTTCGTGCCACTGATCATCGACGTGCCACAGCACTGTCTCTTGGGGCCAGATCAGGGGCATGGCGAGTTCAAAGTCCAAAGACGCCTCCGCTCCGGATGTATTGGCCGTGTCGGTGTATCCTTTTGCGCCGTTGGCGAGGTTCAGCTGTGGCCGGGTGCCGATAGGGACCTCACTTTTGAAGCATTATAGAAGGTCAGTGTAAGCGAGATGAATGTCAGATAGTGGCTAAGTTTCCTTACGGGGCTGCGACACTGAAGTACAGATCTAGGTCGGTCTGGTACAGCCACACGTTGAGGCCCTGGAAGATGCCCATCTTATTGCGTGGGTCACTCCCCGCTCCTAAGGGCATGCCGTACTGTTCTTTAGATGTGAAGGTTGATGGTGTTAGTGGGTGTAATTGGTATCAAAACGAGAGTTCCAGAGGAATCCGGGAGCTTACGTCGGATGCATTCGGGCAGCGTGTGCAGGAGACAGTCGTCATACGGAGGCCGGATGCGTGGGAGCGGAGGCGGCCGCGCCGGAGCTTTCCCCTTTCCAGGCCACTTGCCCTTACCCTGACCTCCACCTTTAGAAGGACGGGGAGAGGATGGTGGTGGCGGGGGCGAGTTGTGGGGGACATCTTCTTCATCTGGGGCATCTGCGTATACGGCCTTGACTAAAGCGTCCGTCTCAAGTCGGGGCTCTCGTTTTGGTCGGCGTTCAGATCTCGTAGACTTCGATGCGCGGCGCTCGCGGGATGGAGAGGCTTGGAGCTTGATTCCGGGAGTGATGTAGTCGATGTGCTCTTGGATGGTGGCCGGGATGTGGTATCTGGACATTGGGATGTTAGATCTGCCCCTCAGACGAGAACAGATGCTTCCTTACTGGTCACAGGCCACGTGTAAGTCGCCTGAGCTTTGGTGTTCGTAAATGTGGTATCTGGTGTGGAAGATGCTCTCAATCTCTTTTATTGAGGCGTCGAATTGCAACCACTGAATAAGTGATTGAGGTCAATAATACTTTTTCTTCTGGTTTCATTGACTGATGCCATCTTACCTGTCTGTTGAAGGAGCGAGAGATTCTGTGCCGAGATATGCCGGCCTCAACGATCCAGCCCCTGACAACATCAATTGACGCTTGAGACGGCTCGAACAGCTGATTGACTTCTTGCTTCGACAGGTGTTTTCCATACTTCGAAGACCGCGGATTGGATCTGTATAGCTAGCTCCGTTAGCATCGCACCTCAGGCTGGCCGTAGGAGAAGGCAGACACACATTTCCGCAAGAATATCAGCTCCCACCTCCAGATTCTGCTGTTTCAGCCCTATCCTTACCGGAACAGTAAGGTCATGCTGCGCCCTTGACACTTTCGTCCATCCATGTGAGAGAAGCGCGTCCCTCCGTTCGTGAACGACGTGGCCCCGGGGAACACGAAGATCGGGGGCTGCTGATACAGCACCGACAAAAGCGAGAACCGCCTGGAAGAGTCTCATATTACCGGCAAACTCACGCTTTCGAGCTCTTACTACGAACTACTCACTCCCACTAGGCAATGTATTGTGGGATAGCCGTGATAATATACTGCACTCGTTGCAGTCCGGAGATGCAGGTACCGGGTGACGCCAGCTGCCAGGCAAACCGACTGCTGCGAAGTCTGCTAGGGGAAGCCGTAATTGATTGCGGTTATAAATATCTCAAGAGAGACAGAAAAGTCTTCTTAGGTCTGGTGGCGGCGGGCTCGGCGGGTGTTATTTGCCGCTGGGGAAATGGCTTAATATCTGCCGGTAATATCTACTGCCTTGGCTACCAGGGAACTATGTGGAGAGCATGAAAAAGCCATTGCTGGGTTAAAGTGACGAGTTCGTGTCTAGTGGGAACAATGAACAATGGGCACCATGCATTTGAGCAATCAATGGTTTGGGCGGTGTTAATGTTGTTGAAGACTTAAGCTCAAGAGTTCACGATACCAACCCCAAGCAGTAGAAACATTCCCGGCTTCGATGTTAGCACAGAGCGGTAATTTCTGACCGGTTCATCAAATTCTGCAATGGACGAGGAGTAGCGTTACAACCCTCGTTATACACATGTGAATATACACCGGGTTCCAGAACAACCACGAAGCTTACCAAGGCCCCTTTCCTTCATCAGGCCACTGGTCTTTAAGGTCTTTTGGATGCAAGTCGCCATCCGCCGCCACAAGCTTCTCTAGATTCATCCGCACACTATGTCGAATATAGGTCGAGCCAGTCTTGTGAAAGTATCCTCCTCCAAGCCCACTAATATCACTTCCCCCGGGATTGACGAACTGGCTAAACAGCGGCGGTTGAGTTGTAACACAAACCGGATGACGGAAAGCACCGTTTTGCTTCGGATCTGCCTTCCGGGTTTCCCAAACCCCGAGCCCTGTATCGCCGGGCTGCGGCCCCGGACCCGCCGGGTAAGCAGGCGGCAAGTCTCCAGCAAAGGCACCATCGCACCAGTCCCGCAGATGCAGGTCCAGAGACGCATTAAACAGACCGAGGCCGAACTGGTTCAACAGCCTCCTGGCACCGCGCTGGCTGACCGCGTACGCCTGGATGCCCACCACGGAGCGTGCCGCATGCACGACACGCGAGTGGTCCGGCAATGCGGCTGCAAAGCTGTCGATGACGCTGGCGTATGGGTGCCGTTTGACGTGGCGGCGGGCTGGGACGGTCGGGTCACCGTAGTGGGCGAGCGTGGTGGTTGTCCACGGCGGCGAGTCGTGGTTGCGCTGGAGGCTGGCCCAGTTTGAGGGCAGCTCGCTGCCGAGGTGGCCCAGCCAGAGAACATCCCAGTTTGGACCGAACAGTGGGACAGGTGGAAGCTGGAGTATCTGGGCGATGTCGCGGAGGTTTGTGAATTGCTGCGACGAAGGGGAGTCGTCGGACGGCGACGAGAATGTGAATGGTTCGGCGATGTGTTGGAAGATCCGGCTGGATACGGCAAAGTGGCGGATTTGGGTATGGATGCGGATGTCCCAGTCGACGTCGTCTTCCAGAATCAAGACGGCCTCGAGACCTTCCGAGACAACTCTGGTCGATGTTAGTTGGCAGGTATAGACATCTCCACGCATCCATGAGACACAAGGCGAGACATACCTCTGGAGCACGTTCATATGGGCCCTCCAGCTTCCCGTAACTCCGTCCCACTTAATATTCGGATCCCGGAGACTGGTAGGGAGAGCCTTCTCAGGCACAGAAGCCCCACGGACGCCATCGACAAACGTGAAGTTCAGTCCAGTGACAGCTGCGCCGAGCACCATGGCATCCCGGCGATCAGTGCGCTCGGGGAGATTAACGACGAAGATACGATCAAACTGGGCCGATGTTAGTTGATCGTCCCTTACTGGCTGGGTAAGTAGAGATTCTCACGCCAAGAGTGGATTCCCGGTCCACAGGAAAGGTCTGCATAAGCGCTTCCAGGCCGCCGGGGCCGCCGGGGGTGGAGAAGTGGCCGGGCCAGATATGCACGGTTACGAGACAGGCAAGGAAGAGGCCGACGAGGACCGGCACGCGCGACCGTCGCCAGAGGAAGATCCAGCCCATGGCGGTTACGGAGGCATGGTATGAAGATCACGGATTGGCGGTTTGGGGGACTTGGATTCTGCGTCCTCCTTCAGTGCGAAGAAATGCATGGTGAGCCGAACGGAGGGGGACTCAACTGCTTGGCTGGCTTAATATGGAGGCGGGAGAATGCAACGGATATTTTCGGGATTCTGGTACACGTGTCACATACATACTGAGGTCCGGATACACCACAGCACAGCTTCTGGACGCTTTCTGGTTTCCGCAAGATGGTAAATCCAGATTGCGTTTGTTCATGCGTCCACTCGCCAATGTCGTTGGTGTTGGCCGGAGTCGTAACCCTCGGGCTTAGGGTTGCCACATCGCTCCTAGCCCCCCAGTACTCACCGGCATGCCAGTCGGCGACCGCCGAAGTGTGAGGCTCGGGAATTTGGGCGTACAATCGGCAAAAGAACTTGGCCAGTTCGAACATTTCCGCGCAATCGTCGCCACATCCCTGCGGAAATTCAGAAGATGCGGGCCAAGGCTAATCAGACCGAGTGGCAGCATCCAACTGGGGGCGGGCGATAAGTCGCAAGGTGGTAGCCAACGCACGCACATTTCTCATTCTGTCACGCCCTGAAATTGACGATGAGTCGACTCCGGCGGGTAGGGTTGCATGCTAAAAGGATTTCTGGTTTTATTCTTAAACCGAAGGTTGAAAAAAAAAGTCCGCACAAAATATGGGGTGTCGTCGGGTCGACCGACTTTTCTGTATGACTCTTCGGCAGCCGACACAATTCCTGTCTGTGCTTTGTTCATGCGGGTAGTAGGTCAGGCGAGTATATATTGTTCGCTGATGCATCTGCTTTGGTTCCAGAAAAGTCAAGGCTGCAGAGTATACTCATCTCCAAACCCTTACCCCGTCGTCTATCCTTGCCGCCTTGCTACCACTCATAGCCAATTGACTGCACATACAATTTCAATACAATGACAATTGCCAACCCCGAAGTTACGGCGATATGTTTCCTGCCGAAGCACTTCGCCGGCGGTAACCAGTCCGTTGCCCAGCCCCTCTCCGAGCTCGTGAACACCTCGTACCTCGCCGCCGCGAACGAATTTCCAGAGCTGTTCCCCCCGGACCATGTGCGGTGCGAGTCGGGCGCGAGCTTCGTCGCCGAAGTTGGAGCCGCGGGGTTCACCGTGGCGCTGATCCCCACGGCAGCGCTCTCACAACCCGCCAGCGCACCCGCCGCCATCCTGTCCACCGGCAGCACAAAGGCGTTCGACATCGGGAACTTCATGGCCAAGGTGCAGCCACACACTCTGGCACGACTGCACCCGCCCAAAGCCGCCACGCAGCCGCCGACGCCCAAGCTGGAGCTCACGTTGTTCGCAAGCGACCCCGCCAGGAGTCGCGGCGGGCTCGGCTCACGGGTCCTGCGCGACCTGGAGTGGATGGGCAGCCACGGCACGGCGGCGGTGCCGGCGTATGAGAGTGCCGTGACAGAGCGGTTTCAGCTGCGAGAGGCGGTAGTGGAGGGCATCAACGTGGATAAGCTGCGGAAACTGGTCGCGGCGGCGGCGGCGGTCGGGACTGGCGCTGTGGCTCCGGCTCCGGTTGCGGATGTTGTGCTCATGGCGCTCCGCGAAGTTGGAAACGAGAACTTCTACCACCGCCGGGGTTACAAAACTATCTATGAAGGGAGAACGCCAGACAACTTGTGGGGGATGTACAAGGTGTGCACGATGGTGTACATGGAGAAGGACGTGTGAGTCAACAGTGCGGGTGAGGATGTTTGGGCTGGGTGGAGTTGGTGTACACACAGGAAGTGCATACATGGGCATAGCGGGTGATTCCAATATTTCAATATCTCGGGATCTGGGTCCTCGTCCAGTGGACCTCCCTCCGTCTATAGAATCAATCATGATTATCACGAGCAACGTCAAAACATAGGGTTAAACCCTAGCCAAACCCTAACTCCCGTCGGGTATTTTCGTCAATACAATGGATCTGGCGAAGGCGGTAAAAGCCGGCCAGCTATAAGCGGCGATAACATGCAAGCAAAAGACCCCCAACGAGATCCGGCGTGAGACATTTCGTCCGCACACTTGGCCAAGTCTTCCAAATACTTCTTCCTCCAAGCTATTCCCAAATAGGGAGACCGGCGCGCGGCGGCGAGACACGGAGAGAAGTTTGCCTTACCTGAACCCCCGATAAATCGTGCAGGTGGGAACGCGGGGGGTGTTTACTGTTTCTTCCTGTTGGTCTTGGGGGATCGTGATGTAACGTGCCAACACGATGTTGGGAGTCGGCGCTTATTCCGCCTGCTGGTGCCTGAGTTAGCCTACACCAGTCCTTCGAGATCTACAGTACTGTAGTCTCCTGCAGTCCAGACCGTGAATGGCAGAAGCATGCAGGGGTTTTGAGGTTGACAGGGCCTTCGGTTGTATTCCACGAGAAAATAAACACCATGGGTGACAGGGAAAGTCCACAGACTACAGCCTGGGCTAGCGCTGAATAGACAACACTTGGGTTGTGTGACAGGAGAGGAAAGTCGGTATACGGCGGGGAGAGGAGGACATGTTGGGGGTGACGGGATTGACACAGAGGCACGACTCGGGATGGGGTTCCGGGCTGGTGTTCCTGTTGCGATGCTGGTGCCATCTGCTGTTTGCTGGGTGTGTCGTTTTGTGCCGGTTTCTGTGTGAGAGCAGGCTTTCAATCTCGATTTATCGGTGGACTCGAGCCCAACGTGTCTTCTCTTATCCAATATTCCACGTCTGATATATTAGTTCTTCACCAGCTGCATGCAGCTAGTCGGTTCTATCAATAACTCACACAACGGGATAGTGCCCCATGCCACCCACACATCCTTTTGGTTCTCACGCTCACATGCGTACGGAGCGAGGAGAGACACATGCCAGGCCACCCTCTCTTCTATTCCCGAAATCCTCAGCCGCAAAAGGGAAGTCGAAGATGCGGAATGATCCAGGAGTAACGGCGGTGGTTTCTCCAACTGGCTTTGGTTCCAGCCGCACGATAATTATAAAGCCCCCAGTTCCGACAAGATGGATGGGTTGGAGCACAGCGGAATTTGTATATGTTGTAACTTTGTACAACGGCATCCTCCGTTCCGGGGGGGTTGGGCATTTTGACCAAAATCCCCCTCAACTCATGTTTAGTAAAACATCGTTGGAGTTAGAGATATACACACATATCTGACCCTCCAGAGCAGAGCCAGCGGTTGGCTTGAGCTCTCATCCACGGCCAATTTCCAGCAGACCATTCGGCTGGAGCACTATCAGATGTGGTGGTATCGATGCCCACTCTGCTGATTTCATGCTCCCACAGTTTGGTGAAATTGCTTCACTGAAGCCGGGCAACAAGTCGCCCCCGACTCGAATGAAACCCACCCAACCCGACCCAGCGAGTCATAACCACACCGCGTCTGATGTATCACAACCACCACCACCCCCCCCTCGAGGACCCGGACGCATCGGGTGTTCTGTTCAGTACCGACAGCAGCCGCGTCTTATGAGAAATCATTATAAACACAAAGGAGGCCTGGAACTGATTCGAATCCGACGTCGTCAACGGAAAACTAACAGCCATGCTTGCACCAACTCCAGCGTTTTATTTCCCAGGTCAGCCCCGTCGGCCAATCACGGCCCCGGCAAGCGGCCTGCAGCCAACCACAGTACACTGTTCGTTTGTGGCTGTGCGGCTGTGAACATGTCTTTTAACAGCACCAGCCGCAAGAACTTGAAGTAGTGCCAAGGCCGTTTTAAGTACCGTCTGCGTGAGGAGTGCACGGAAACGGTACGTGTGAAAGTACCATTCGGTACCTCGACTCGACTGAAAGTCTGCCAAACCTGCGGTTTGTTTTCTGCATTTTCTGGCTTTTTTTCTTTCTGTTGTTGTGCTTTTGTGCGGTGAATGGGACGGTACCGCCCCGCCGGGCTGTGCAGATACCACCTTTCTCGCCTATTGACCAGCGCAGAGCAAAATATGCCCTGGCGGACTGCGTGGATTTCAATCCGCGGGCATGCTCGCGATGAACAATTTGCGTCGCAATTGGCGACGTCGGGTGAGTATCTACGCAGAGCACGAGGAAGGAATGTTTGGATCGTGAGGTTGGAAGGACCCTCGCGTCGGCTCTTCCTGCCTGTTTCCTTGCTTTCACGCCCGGAACGCAAGATCGCCGTGGATTTCCCTTTGGAAAGAAGAAGGACCCATCATCATCGCACCTTCCGGCTGCTTCTGCGTCCGTTCAGGTAGGGCTTTTTTTCCCTACCCGTACAAACGCTCGATCACGGGGTTTCCGGTGTCGTATGTAAGAATCATAGCACAAAAATGAATTCGTGCGCTTCGGAGCAAAATCTTCCATGAGTCAAACTCTTCTCTCCGTCAAAAGTTGACATCATGAGTTTCATCCAGTTCAGTCACCGTCAGTGACTGCACTGTAGCACAGAACCCTAAATTTATCCACTTTGTGGTAGTCTCCGGGGGACATGCTTTGTTGGGCGGCCAGTAAGAGGCAGCGTTTTATCGTTGGTTTGGCTCATTAGAACCCTTCAACCCCTCCCACTATCAGATGACAGCAACCCTGTGCCGGGTTCCCTCCCGAGACACCCCACACTCTCACACTTTCTCTCGCCTTTCATCTCCGGCTTCAGGCTGTGCCGATCTGCGAACTCGGGCTTCCGGTCCAATACATTGCGATTCCGGGAGGAGGATTCAATTCCACGTTCCTCACATGCCAGTGATGCCACTATTCAGAGTCTTGTCCTCCAGGTCCTCTGGTCACAGCGGTGCCGGTCAGTCTTCTGGCCTGCTTGGATGCCTGTGCCTTTCGCCAACCTTACGCCCCTGTTCAGTGATACCCCGATTGACGAGCTGTTGGCCTGGTTGTTCGCCTCTTTCTGCTATTGACTCTGCGCGGGGGACGCCTCCAACTAACAGTACTGTAGGTGCCGTTGCCACCTCCACGGCGCGACCTCAGCGCGCTTATAATCAATAGCTTCATTCGCGATACCCTCTTCCTCCAGACAGGGAGGACTAGCTCGTCGATGACGCTCTTCCGTTCTTCTTTCTTTCGCGATCCACCCCTGAGAAAGCAAGAAACTCTTTGACTTCTCACCACCTGTGCCATATCTCTCTTTTCTTCGCTTCCCACCCACGGAATCGCCGCATCAACAAGCTCACACACTATCCCAAACCCCCTGCAATAGGAGCGTGGCATGACGATATAGCACGGCCCAGCAGCTGCTTCTAATGAAGGGTGCAGCAGGCCCGGCCGCACGCCAACCGCTAAACTGGCTTCATTGGTCCAGGGAGCATGGCCGGGCCTTGCCTCTAGGCCTGAACTGAGCTGGTCCTCCGCCGACCTCCAATGGAGAGAGAGCATGCAGGCAAACGCAGAACTTCGCTCTGGCACAAAAAACACTGACAGGATTCGGCCTTTCTAGGCTATACTGGTGCAAAAGGGCTGGGCGGTCCGGGGATTTGGGTCGATTCGAACCCCTGTCGCTCTTTGTGGGTGCCATTCTCTGCTCTGTCGCATCTCACACGAAGAAAAGAGGGGAAGGCGGCCATCCAAACGGGGAGTGAGGCAGAGCAAACAGAAACTGGGAGGGATACCACCACGCCACACCCAAGCGGTCTTTGGCGGCGTGCATCGCCAGGCCTTATAAGACTTCGTTGGATCCCACCATCTGATTCACCTATGACTCTCGTCGCTGATCGTTTTATGTCCTGTTCGCTGTGTTGTTACAGTACACATACCACTTCACTTTATCTCTTCTATATATCAATTTTCAGTCTTCCTTTTATCCTCATTTTTCTCTCATCACTGGCAGTCTCCGATTCCGCATTGCGACTGCCACTGTCTGGGTGAACTCATCCTTTTCTCGTATCACTCTTGCACCCTCCTTTTCTTCTGCCTCTGCCAGTCTTCCTGCCCATGTCCACCTCTCCGACGGGCACCGGCTCCCAAAGCACGGGTGCCGGCCGCCCGCCGAAATGGACTGCCTCGAGCCAGCGGAAGCTGGGCCGTCTTTACGTCTACACGAATCTCCGGCTTGAAAAGATCTTGGAAGTCATCGGTGCTCTAAGCCCCGAGCCGCCGCCAGGGTAAGCATCTCCCGAACCCTCAGCCCTTCCCTTCCCTCCATACTATGTTTCTTGGATCTACGACTATTTCCATTGATTTCCACCAGAAATAAATCCAATGTGGTGCATTTTGCTGTTCTTCAAAGCCTTCTTCTGAGTTACAACCTTTAATCCTCCCTCCTTGTGATGTCCTGAACCATGCCGCCTGTTCCATGTTCTTGTCTGTGTTGCCATGTCGGACCCTTCGTTGCTGACTCTCACACTTCCCTCTCTTAGACGCGAATCTGCCACCAAGAAGCTCAAGGCCATGCTCGACAAGGAACCGCGATGGCTTCACCCGCGCTCGGACACTGATATGGAACGCCGCATGCGGCAGCTTGAGAGAGCTCCGTCCCGGCAGAGCAGCCCTGTGGACGAGGTCTCCCAAAACGCCGGCCCCGGCCCCACATCGGACCCTCGTTTTGATGCCTCCTCCACCACAACCGCGCCCTCATCTGTGTTCTATCCGGCCAATGACTTTTCCGACTTCTCTACCCTGCCACCGCCTCCCCCTCTTGCCCGCCAGCAAACCATCCTGTCTTCGGTCACCAACATGACTGGCCTGTCTGCCGTTCGTCGCGTTCTCCCCGGTATTCAAAACAACGTCATCCGCAACATCACCAAGGTCATCAAGCGATACACCATCCTCGTGTCCACTCCTGATAACGATGCAGACGACCCGGCCTCTCCTACCCCTGACGCAGAGAACTACGAGTCAATCCGCGATCTCCCCATCTACGACGAGCTCGCCCCGCCGGAAATGACCCATGCTCCTGTCATGCCCGGCGAGTTTTTGAGCATTGACCAGCTCATTGCTCGCACCGGCATGTGCCTGAACGGTTCTCCCGAGCACCTGGCCCGCACGTGCTACTGCCACCCTGCGGAGGCTGTGGAACATTCTTGCTGGATTTCTGCTGGCAAGGCTTCGGCTCTGGCTCTGTCTGTCGTCCATCGCAACAACGTGATGCCGATTCCTGATGTTGACGTCTTTGGCAACACCATCCTGCATCTGCTTGCTGCCCGGGACGTCGGACATACTTACATTATCCAGTTGGCGTCGTCCCGCGTCGACTACCTCACCAAACGCAACTCGGCTGGCCAGTCGTTTCTCCATCTGCTCAGCCCATCGTGGCTCCAGCCCGAGAGCCTGCCCGAGTTGATCACGCTCCTGTCGTGCTTCAGCTCGGACAAGCCCGACATTGACTTTTTCTATGCTCGCGACGTCTATGGACAAACATTCTTGCACGCTCTCAAGTCCAACATCAGCACGCCAGAGCACCTGGTGGCGTTCAACCAGATTCTTCGCAGGTTCAAAGTGTCTCTCATTCGGGACGCATTCAATTGCTGCCCTTCGATTGATGATGATACGCCGAGCGACTTGATGCGCCGCGCTGCCACGGGGTTCATCGATCCTGAAGATACCTCGATGGCCTTGCCCCAGTCATCACGGCCTATTTTGCGTATGGGGCCGGACACTATCCGTACCCACATCTCGCTTCTGCAGTTTGTGCAGAGGGCGCAGGTCAACCCCCTGGTTGAGGACGACTTCGGCCGCAACGGTCTCCACTGTCTGGCCGCGGCCATCCTTAGCCCGGCCACGCTCATCCGCAAGTATGGCCCGTTTGACGGTGAGGATGCTGGGGATAGCGCCGTGCCCCTCCGGTCGGGCGCGGCATTTGATCCGGCATCCAAGAAGCGCAAGTGGGATGAACGCGACGACAGCAAGGCCAGCGCCTCGGATTCGTCCAAAGACCGGCTCGAGCTGCGGAAGAGGTGGGTGGACTTCCTGCTCGACGCCGGCGTGCGGGTCAACCACTACGACTCCGAGGGCAACACGGTGCTGATGGCCTTTGTGGCCCAGCTGCCGGAGGACGACGAGTACAAGGTGCTCATGGACATCATCCAGATGCTGATTGACGCCGGCGCCGACCTGGACGCGCGCAACCGGCGCGGCGAGACTGCCATGCAGGTTGCTCTGCGGCACGGGCGCAAGCGCGCGGTGCGGGTGCTGGCGCGCGCCGGGGCCAGCGTGTACGTGCGCGATGCAGCCGGCCGCTCGCTGCTGGACACGGCCGATGCGATGATCCAGGCGGAGGCGGCCATCAGCACCAAGATGTACATGCACCACGAGGCGTGTCGGGCGTGGCTCTCCGGCAAGGCGGGCGCGGTGCAGGACCCGTCGCTGCTGGATGAGTGGAAGGTCCGGGAGAAGAGAGTGTTGAATGTGTGATCGGCGGTCTGCATTCTCGCCTCGTCTCTGGTCGATCTCTCAAGTCCTTTTGCTTTCTGTTTTCTGGTTTCTCCTTTCCTACCCTTGCTTTACGATGATTCAGTCGCTTGTGTGTTACGACGATGTTCCTATCTGTCATGTTCACCAAAAAAATGGGTTTGGCGTTTTTTTCTCCGGTGGTTAAGTTATCCCACCCAGCGTATTGGTTTATTGCCTCGTTTTGTTTTTGTTTTTGGTCTCTCTATTTCCGCTTGGTTTTCTTTCCTATTCGGTTTTCTAGATACCTCGCTTGGAGGTTTTTGCTCTTTTTTTTTCTTCTTTTTTTTCTTCTTTTTTTTCTTCTTTTTTTTCTTATTTTTTTTCTTTTTTTTTTCTTCTGTTTTCTTTTCCACAGCGAGCGTGCTTTTCGGTGGTTGGAGGCAGCCCATCCCGTTTGTCATAGGGGCTTAGGGTGCGATCTTTTTTGTTTCTACGTATGATCTTGGATACCCATGTTTTTTATGAAAAATAAACGAACGAAGTTTGGTTGGTGACGATTCAAGTTCCCTTGAACTGTGTACATGAGTGATGCTGTGATGTGTGAAGCTATAGAGCCCACGGTAGGTAGTATTGAAAGGCCAACGGCCCTGATTCAATTCAATCGACGACATTCGAGTTGTGTCGTCGTACATGATCTCTGCGATGTATGCGACTGTCAACGGTAATACGTGTATTGTGACTGGCCAGCAATATTCCCACAGCCAAAAACAGCAATATCCTCCACATATATTGCCATTTCCCCTGCATAATCTATAGCTAGGTATATTCATATATCTGCACTTTATTCACTCCGTGGTTCAAGGCCTGTGGTCTCTCTGAAAAGTTGAAAAAGAGGCTAAATTCAGGCTCTATAAAACTTTGGCCCGGCCATGCGCTCATGTCGATGCGTCTATTTTGGGAGAGGGACAAGACAGCTTGTAGTCCAGTCCTTCCGGAGTGGGCTAACCCGGACAGAATGCGGGAAACCTGGGGGAGGGGAAAGAGATTCAGATAAGAGAAAGCATGATAAGAGGGGACCGGGGGCTTGAAGCCGGGGATAGACCTTGCTTGCATGGATGGCTTGGTTGATCTGCAGATCGGAATGCACGTCAAAGCCGCCCTACGCAGGACAGCTCCGGTGGCATTTCCACGTGTATAGAGCGCCACCGACGAAGATCGCTGGCATTGCATCTTTTAACTACACCTCGACCGCGCATCTCTCCTCCTCGACTACATACCACGACGTCGTCTCTTCTATCGAATGTCCGGCGGCCAATCGGACGAGTCTGATTTGCAACAAATTATCGGCGGGCCATATATTGAAGGGGGACGGGTTCCGGAGTGTAGAGTAGATTGAAGAAAACAGGCGTCCTGGAGAATATGCCAGGGTGACGAGGGGGAGAAGGTCTATTTGAAATGGGCCGTGGACTTGCGTGGTCCCTCTTCGGCAGCTCGCTTGGACATTGGCCGTTGTGTGTCTGTGTATACAGACTCTGTGCTTGCACCTGCGTGCTGTCTTATAGAGCTGTGTTTGATTTCAGCCGGGGAGGCCGTGTGCAGCATATTGGGACACACAAAGTCCGATGCGAAATATACACTGCACGACACGACAGAGACGGACCCCCGGGACGATAGATGAGACAGTACGGGCGGCGTGCCACCTAAGCACGAGAAAGGCGAATGCAGGACGGCTGAAGGGGGAGAGGGGAGAGGGGGAGATAGAAGAGGAAAAGAGATAACACACACACACACACACACACACAGTTCGGCTAAACCGCTTCTCTGCTTCCGGGTGCTTGCAGGACCACCCTGCGGACTGAGTGAGACCTTTAAAATGATGGCGAGCCGGCTGCGTTGCGGATTGGGACTTGGACGATTGTCCGCTTGATTTTTCTGTTTGTGTGCTGTTAGTACGTTGGTGCTGTGACTTTCTTCTCCCTCATCCTCCATCTTACACGAACAAACGACAGTCAAGAGTCCTCCTCTAGACCCATCGACAATCACCACCATACACCCGACCCTTCCACTCTTCCTCTCACCCGTACACAACAATGGGCATCTTCCAGCTCGCCGTGGCCTCCGCCACCCTGCTCGCCACGCTGACCGCCGCCGCGCCCCACCACCAGCAGCAGCAGCGCCGCCAGGCCGCCGGCGCCTCGTTCGTGTCGGACGCCGGCATCCTGTACCGCTTCGCCATCCCCGAGGACGTGGCCGCGGCGCCGTTCGACGTGGCCTTCCAGATCGTGGCGCCGGTGTCGGCCGGATGGGCCGGTGTGGCCTGGGGCGGCGGTATGGTGCAGAACCCGCTGGCGGTGGCGTGGCCCAACGGGGATACCGTGACGGTGTCATCGCGGATGGCGATGTAAGTTGCCGCTACATACCCGTTGAAACGACGGTTTGAGTGCCGCCAATGAGTGCCCAGAGACTAACACCACCACTCTTCTTCTGCTGCAGGTCGTACACCCTCCCGCAGCCGTACGCCGGCGCGTCCTACACTGTGCTGCCCAGCTCGACCACCAACGCCACGCACTGGACGCTGGACGCGCTGTGCACGGGCTGCTCGGAGTGGGCGTCGGGCAAGCTCGACCCGGCGTCGACGTCGGCGCGGCTGTCGTGGGCCATGAGCGCGCGCGCGGTCGCCCAGCCGGCGGTCAACACCAGCGCGTTCGGGTACCACGACAACAAGGGCTCGTTTATTCTGGATCTAACGGCTGCGAAGTCGGCCGACTTCGAGACCGTGCTGTTTGGGGCGGCCGAGCCGGCTGCTCCTCCTCCGGCCCCTGAGACTCCGGCTCCGTCGTGCTAACTATGCCAATGGGATGGCGTGGCTATGAGGTTTTGTCAATGGGGGTTGGACTGTTAGTTTTGGTTTTATCTGTTTGTGTAGATGGGATGGGAGTCGTTAGGAGAACATATCAGACAAAGCAAGGTCGTAGTTTCAATAATACTGTATCGATCTCCGCTGCGGGTTTAGGTTCTGTAATTCGTAGCCATCATGGACGGGCTTCAATCTCTCGACGACATCTGCTAGTCTACACACTCCTACACAAAGTCTTCAACAGCCTTCCAGAAGCCCGCAGGGTCCTCAGACATCGGTAGATGTCCAGTCTCCGGAACAATGCGGAGTTCCACACCTCCAGTTCCAATAAGTCCCCGGAACCCCTCCATCGCCTTGACAAGAGCGCCCTTTCCGTCTCCATCACCAACAGCCAACAGCGCCGGCACCGAGCAGGTCGCCAGCTGCGGCTTCAGGTCGTAGTCCCACAGCGCCTGGCAGCTAAATTCAAAGCCCTGCACGCTGTTGCCAGCGACCATGTCGATCATCCACTTCGCCGTGTCCGGCTTCTCCTGCATCGTCAGGGGGTGGAACCACCGCTCCACCGTCACAGGAGCCAGTTTCCCGGCAAGGCCGGTGTTGCCTTCGGACTGCGCCAGCACAATGCGGTCACGCCAGGCCTGAGTGTTTGCCGCGCTGCTGGCCACGTTGAAATCGCACGCAATGAGCTTGGTCAAGCGGTCGCTGTGGCGCAACGCGAAGGTGAGTGCGGTGGCGCCGCCCATTGACACGCCGATAAGCGCGTGCAGCTTGGGAATGTGCAGGGCGTCGAGCAGAGCGGCCAGATCATCGGCGTGGCGCTCGAGAGTTGCCGGGGTGCCGGGAGCCGGCACCGCATGGCGGCCGCGGGAGTCGTACCGCAGAATTCGGAGATCGGGCCGGGCTTTCTTGATTATGGCCACCAGCGGGTCCCACATGTGCAGTGACGTCAGGAGCGAGTTGCAGAACGCCACCACCGGCGCATCCGGGGCGCCGGAGCCTTCGAGCAGGTACGGCAGCTCCAGACCGTCGGCGCGCACCGTCACGTACGACGAAATCGACGAGCCGGTCGGGCCGCCCGGGATAGTCGTGGTGCGGCCGGACGGCGCGATGAAGGTTGCGTGGACGGCCGGGTCGAGCTGCGACGTGGCGGTCAGGTCGCGCGGGGCGGGGCCGAACACGTAGAACAGCTCCATCATGTGGCGGGTGGACGAGGCCACGTACTTCGCGCGGAGTTCCTCGCGGGCGGGGGTCGTCATGGCGGCCACATGTTCGGGGCCGCCCAGGCCGTTGACGGCCGCGTACTCGTGCATGGCAAGATACGACTTTGCGGGGCCGGCCGGCTCAATCACCGACGGCGTGCGGTACCACCGCGTGCGCAGCCAGCCCGGAACTCGGGACAGCATGTCGATGTGCTCCGTCTCCATCCACGCCTGGTAGGCAGTCTCAGCGGCCACCGGATCGGCGTCGGGCGAGAACACCGTCTCAACAATCACAAGCACGCGGCCCAGCGCCTCGGCATCCGGGAGGTCCTCGGACGCGACAAATCCGGGGGCAGACCGCGTGATCACGGTGTCGTAGAAGCGGCGGTCGACGGTGATCTGGCCGATGGTGTCGGCTTCGCGGGGCGAGCGGTTCGCGCGCAGGTCGGTGTACACGGCGGTGCCCAGGTGGTGCATGGACGAGATGTCGTAGATGGCCAGGAACGGCGGGCCGGCGGAGGCGGACTTTGGCAGCGCGCGGTAGCGCAGGCCGTTGCCGAAGATGTGCGGCAGCCGCAGGCGGTCCGGGCCGTGCTCGTTGTCGTACCAGTCGTGGAACTGCGCCGGCGGGAGCCCGGGGTCCAGCGTCATGTAGACGAAGAGGAGGCCTGGCGGGGTTGTCATTGTGCGTGTTGTGTGATTGGTGGTGATCCTGGTGTTTCGGTTCTGACTGTCCGGGGTATGGGGTGAATCCGGGGGTTTGGTTAGGTTATATATATGCACTTCCTGAGCTGTCCGACGTTCTTCGTGAATTGCTAAGCAGAGAGCAAGAATCTCACAAGTCAGTTCCACGAACGATTGAAAAAGCACGTCGATTGCAAATATTCGAGGTCTGACGTCCTTTATATTGCCACGTTGTTGGACAGAAAACCCCTCTACGCCCCTCCGGCTTTCAAAATGCCGGCCCCCGGAGCCGAATAAGGGCCCCCACAAATGACGACGGGCCGGCAACAGCTGCTAACAGCTGTCAGCCGGCTTGGAAAATAGTGGGTTTCTCGGCAGTTAGAGGACGGGCCCGGAGGTCTTCGGGAAGATGCAGGAGAGCAGACGGAAACTACGGAGGGCCGGGCAAAGGGGGGTTTGGAGCTTTCAACGAGAGAGTGTCGTTTGGCTTCTATAAGCAAACAACGCAGACTCTCATACTTATGCCGCCTTTCCGAGACCTACCTGGCTCGGTTGGTTGGATCAACGGGAATCCAAGCGGATGGGATGTGCCGAAGAGACGCACTAAGGTAGATATCCCGCAAAAGTAACTTATCTTCGGCGTTTGTGACGTTCCTGTTCCATCTTGGCTTGAGTCCAACCCTAAGCTAAGCCTAAGATCATGTACCGGCGATGCAACGTGTCCTCCTGTTGCACCACAGGGAAACTTGCTGAGAATGGATCTGTTGTGTGTACCAATCGATCGGCGTCACTCTGGTTCACAATTCGCTGGCAGACGGAGCTGGCGCTGAGTAGATATCCGTCTGTTTCCCAACCGTGCAAACCAACCTCGGCCAGAGCCCCAACCCTGCCCAGAATGCGCTCTCCACTCCCCCCACCAGAACAGGAAATTGGATGCCTTCAGCGCGTTGTCTCCCAGTCGACCCACTTGCAAACCACCACCAACGAGCTCTCCTCCGCACCCCAATTCAACCCCGGATACCTGCAGGTTGTGCTCACAGCTGCATATTGATGCCGATAGGCCCGACCTAGACGTTCGTTGTGTGATGCTTGCCGGCCCTCACCCCTATCTCAAGCAGCTTCTGGCTGTCAGCCCTGCTTTTTTTTTTCTCTCACTTCTTCGCTTCTCTTTGCTGTTGGCTGAACCCCGCATGAGAGGATTTGCTCTGCAGACGTCTAGCCTATCATCTTCACAATATACATGGAATGCATATCACAGCATATCGATATACAGGTGCGTGTAAGAGGTTACTGATATGTCTCTAAGCTACATATCTTGAGCACTTTCCCTTTGTCTGTACCTCCTATATACATATCACGATGAGTACTAATCAAGTCTCTTGGGATGGTTCATACTGGCTCTTGTTGCCTGGAAGTAGAAAGACTGAACCTTCCTAATGGTATTCCTGCTCTTTCCATCTCGCAGCCTGATAAGTTTGCACCTTCCTCTCTATTATACTGCTTCGTAAGGCCTCCTGCTCTCATGTCTATCCTATCTCTTCTCTCCGATCGTTAAATTTCTATTCTTCCCTTTTCAACTCCCCGTTTTTAGATATTTTCACACCATCACCGTATCTTGTTCACCTCCTTGAAAATCGCCCCAAATGGCTTCTTCAACGATGTTTGAATTATTCAAGGCCTTGGAGATTGATGAAAACGACTTAAAGACAGTCAAGCCTGAACTGTTCCGTTCCCCAAAGTCAGCGCGGCCGCACAGAGCACATCATCATGCCTTTCCCGAGAAATCATCGCAACATCCAGATCTTCCAGTGTGCATCACATCTTCTGGCTTCTCTCATGTCCATGGCGGTGCCTTCGAGTTCTCTTCGACTGCTGTTCTCCACACTCTTGGGACCATCAAGTTCGCAAAGAACTTCATTATTGTCAAGCTTGAGAAGTTTGGAACGACTGTTGGCCGTCTTGACTTCCAGTTAGACACGTTTCGTGGGATATACTACCGCTCCGAAACCTCTGAGCTCTTTTTCGTCCTTCTTTCCCCGCCGAAATCCTACGACATACAACCGTCCGAAAACCTCAATCCCAGATTTGCCTCCCACACTAATCGGAGATCCGCCCGAGTTCGGGTGCCCCATCTGTCTGTCCTGGACAAACTATCCGAGTCCCTGCCATCGTGTCTGTTTTTCCGATTCTTCTTGGGTGCTCCGCCTCGGATATCCGATGGCGTTTTGAAAATGCTCAAACACAAATATCGATATCGCATATATATCGCCGAATTTGCTAGCACGGCCTGGATGGGCCCTCACAGCGGGTGGCGGTTGAGTAGCTATGCCGATGATACCAAGAGATTTAGCGAGTTTCTCAACGAGCTTGAATCGAGGAGAAAGGTTCCATACGCTGTTCTGTTCCAGTTCCACGCTCTCGTGTTCAATAGCTATCTTCATCCCGAAACTGCCGAGAAGTTGCTCCGTATCTTCTTACGTGACCGCCCGCCTTCCTGGGACCGTCTATCCAGAGCTGGGCAGTGTACTAGTGAGGGTTTGTTTCTTCTGGCCACTCCATTCACGCGGCTGATGCAAGGTCTGGAGTTCGCGTGTCCTGGAAGTGACCCAGCCCTCTTGGACCCGCTCTACCTGTCAGTGAGAATCCGACAACTCCAAGCTGAAGTTTTGAGACCCTCCAACGCTCTTTCCTCACCGCCCACCATAAACACGACTGCAACCTCACAGACACATCAGTGTATTTTCCGTGCCCATGTCAAGCCATCACGCATTGACTTTAGCGGCCCTGACCTGGAAGCCAATAACCGTATCCTGCGCAAGTTCCCCAACAACGTCGACTGTTTTCTGCGTGTTCAGTTTGGTGACGAGGACGGCAGTCGCCTATACTCAAATCCCTCCGTGTCCCTGGACAAGATTTGGGCTCGCTACAAAACCGTCTTCGCCGATGGAATCAATGTCGCTGGTCGGGTGTTCAAGTTTCTGGGTTTCTCCAGTTCTTCTCTCCGATCCCACTCTGCTTGGTTCAGCGCCGCGTTCACTCATAGACAGCCAAATGCACCGGACGAACTGTGTACCAGCGTGTCAATCATCAAAAGTCTTGGAGACTTTTCCCACATTCGAATTCCTGCCAGAGCTGCCGCACGGATTGGCCAGGCGTTTTCTGAAACCCCCTTTGTGGTTAACCTCAAAGAAACTGGCATCACTGTTCGTGGCATACCAGACATCAAATTCGAGGAGCGTGTCTTTACTGACGGCGTTGGAGCTATCTCGCCATCGGCCCTGGAAGAGGTGTGGAATGCCTTACCAGCAAGGCTGCGTCGGAAACGGCCCACTTGTTTTCAAATCCGCTGGGGTGGAGTAAAAGGTATGTTGTCGTTGGACTCGCGATTATCAGGGCATGAGATACTCTATCGTCCCGAGTCAATGGAGAAGTTTCCCTCCAGTGATAAGGAGAACTTGGAAATATGTGAGGTGGCTTCCCGTCCAATGCGCTTCAACCTCAACCACCAGATTATCAAGATCCTCGAGGATATGCAGGTTCCACCGTCTTGGTTTACTGGCCTCATGCGCCGTGCCCTCGACGCACTTCGTGCTGCCACGACGGATCCCTTCTCCACGGCAAACTTCCTTCGCGTGCAGGTCCAATTTGGCCCACCCACCGCAAATCTTCCCGGCCTCGTCGCCAATCTTGCCCGTCTTGGATTCGACTATCGCCAAAGCACCTTCCTCCGAAATGCTGTGAGTGCGACCATGTTGGGCGAAGTGCAACGTCTCAAGCATAAGGCCGCAATCCCGGTTTCTCAGGCCGTGACTTTATTTGGAGTGGTTGATGAGACTGGCTTTCTGGAAGAGGGCGAGATCTACGTCACATTCGACGTTGATAAGAAGAACAAGGACACATCCATCGAGGAAGAAGATGATTATGACTCCTACGAAGAGAACCTCGATGATGAAGAATATGATGAGGATCTGGATTCATATTGCGGGGATGAAGATGACTACTCTTACACCGGCGCCGATGCCACTGCTCAGGGATCCGGCCCGGCTTCACATGCTTTTGGAGCCCATTCATCAACAAGCAAGGCATCATTCCGAAAGTGGACAGTGCCTTCAGCTCCACCTCAAGATGGCCCAGTACTAGTCACTCGATCTCCTGCCTTACACTCTGGTGATATTCAGCCAGCCTTCCAGGTCACTCCTCCAGCTGGCAGTCCGCTCCGGAAGCTGCGGAACTGTGTTGTCTTCAGCCAAAAGGGCTTGCGTGATTTACCTAGCCAGCTCAGTGGGGGAGATCTTGATGGCGACAAGTTCAATATTATCTGGGATCGGGGCACAAAAGTCGGTAGGTTTTATGTTCCTGCCGACTATCCAAGAGTCCAGGCCCGCGGGTTGGACAGGGCGGTGACGAAAGATGACATGGCCACGTTCTTCGTTGAATTCATGGCCTCTGATCAACTGGGGGTGATTGCTACTCGCCATAAAATTCTCGCCGACAATTACGACACGACATACCCCAGTTGTGAGATACTTGCCGAGATGCACTCCCGGGCTGTGGATTTCTCAAAGACGGGAATTCCGGTCAACATGGCCGAAATACCTCGTCTGGAATCAAGAAAACGGCCAGACTTGTCAGTATCTCTTTGTGCCATTTTGGTATCTATTTTGTCTCTTAGTCTGGCTGGGAGTACTTTTACTAACCGAACCTTTCATTGCAGCACCGCTCCTCCTCACCATGTCAAGTTCACCGAAGACGCTATTGAACTAAACCTAGACGAGGAAAACGAACGTCACGACCCCGATGAAGATACCCTGCCTGCTCATATATACTACAGGTCTCAGAAGGTTTTGGGGGACTTGTTCCGAATGGTGGATATCAAGGAGTTGTGGACAAGCAACATTTACACCGAGACCGAAACGACGCGGGCCAATTTCTGGAAGATGGTTCTCTTCAGCGTCGAGAAACTACTGGCTGAGTTTTCTGTGACGCGGAAAGGCCACAACTACTCTAACGATCAGTACATCAGTCGCACCGCCACCGATATTCAGGAAATGTCAGTTAAGAGAGCACGCTGGTGCCGATCATTCTGATTCCAGTTCTGAAGAGTCAACACTAACAGACACTGCACACACAATGAGTAGGTACGAGACCAAGTTCCGGGATTTGTACACGACTCATTCAGCCAACATTATGCGCATGCCGACCGAGATGGAGCTATTTATAGGATCGATCTACAATCCTTCCAGCACCAAGAACCGGCGAGAAGATGACCACGCAATCAAGATGCAGGAGAAGATTGCCGAACTCACGAAGAGCGTTGTTTCCGCCATGCGGAGGCCGAAGCGGATTGACCCGACTGTGCCTGTGCTGTTCCTCCCGCTGAAAATGTGCTTGGTGTGCTTTCGCCAGAGCATCCAGTCGGTGCCCGGCAATCGGAAGGCTGCGGGCAAAGGCCGGGGCCTTCAGAGCATGGAGGTCGAGAGTTTTCGGGCGATTGCGGCATCGTGTCTGCTTGGAGAACTGTTTGCCAGGAGAGACCTGTTTGGCATTTGAGCGAGGGCGGGTTTGTACTGGTAAATTTGGCCCAGATGGGGTGTGTTTAGGTGATGCTATGCATGCTTATTTGTTCTTGTGTTCTTGTGTTCTTTACAGTTCTGTGGTCTTTTGTCTTTTTTTTTTTCCTACTTTGCGCTCTGTCATGATTGCGGTTATTGGACGGTTTCTGGTCACTGCCCACTTCCCTTTCTCCTTTCTGTTGCTGTATCTGGCTGTCTCTTTTGAAATAAACTACTGCTGTGTATTATTGTGCTAATGCTTCAGAAGTCAAGGCGTGATTAACACAATCACCGCTTGAGCACGAAACAACGACATACTTTCTTCTACGGATATGGTAGACTCCAGCGACCCATCCGCACGAAACCCCCGCCCTTCAGCTACGTTCTTTGCGCATCGCTTCGAACACGGAACAAGCGATGCTGAACCCAGCGCTTTGCGGCACCAAAGTTCACCAAACGCCGGGCCGGGTACTTCAGCAGTACACATTTGGGAGAGGCCCAAAGCACAAGGAAGTTTCCGGTGTGGTGAAGGATGGGGTGTCGCTCCCGAATGCGGTCCGGAGAATGGCGCCAAATACGATAGTCGGAGGCCAGAAGGGTGTGTCCGAGCATGTTCAAGATATCGATCATCCTGGGGAAACAAGGTCAGTGAACGGTCGAGGTACATGCAGCCAGGAAGTAGGGTATGGTGAACTTACAACATAACTGAAAGCATTCCCGCAGACAGCAAGGGCACGGGGGCGCGAATGTCGGCATACACCTTGTTAGCCACAACTTCCATGAACAGAAATGTCCATGATGCTACCATGAACAGTTGCAGAAGGACAAAAATGATGTATGGACGGCTATAGATCGGATTCATGAGGTGAAGCGCCATAATGGCAAAGTGGAGCGTCAGAGCCAACTATAGACAGGTACAGAAAAGGGAGGGCGGTCAGTTCGCGGGCGGCTGCGGAAATGGTGTGCTGTGGAAGAGAGTGGGGTTTGAACTTACAAGCAGGACTGTAGCCAGGTCGTGGAAGTAGAACACCAACATGATGGCAACGCACGAAATGGCGAGCAGGGAATGAATGATGCGCATGAGGTCGACCAACATGCTGGCCAGATTGAACTTGTCCCGGCATCTGGCGTGGAACTGGTGCGCCAGTGCGGCGTGCTGGGTGTCCAGCGGGACAGGATAGCCGCACATGCGGCACAGCCAGCCCACGCTGAGGTTGCCACGGAGGATAGCGTCGCCGGCAACGAGGCGAACGGACTGCAGCTCCGAGCACGGGATGCAGACATTAGGGATGACGCGGGGGCGGATCTCGGAGTTCACTGGCACGGCCCACGGGCCGGCGATCATGTTGGCGCCGTGGCTGGGGTCCATGGTGAAGCACACCGAGCATAGCGAGCGGTAGTTGATGACGTTCTGCACGCTCAGGGGCACAGCCAGCACCACGGCGAACACCACCTCGCGGATCTGGCGGCAGGTGCGCGAGAAGCGGACGACCGACGGGAAGTCGAGGTGCTGGCACACCATGCAGATCATCTCGGCGGGCAGCTGGAGGAGGGTGGTCCGCGGGGCGGTGGGGGTTTGGGGGGGGTTGCGGCGGAGGATCTGCAGCGCGAAGGCCGACGAGAAGGCGCGGCCGGAGTGGGTGAGCGGGAGCATGGAGCCGCCGTTGCGGCGGCGGTGGCGGTGGCGGCGCAGCCATGCGGGCTCTGCGGTGCGGAGGAAGGCCGGTCGGGGGATGGAGATGCGGGCCAGCACGGAGCCGAGGAACTGGGGCGAGGGGGGGACGGCCGGCGGGATCGAGACATCGTCGCGGCTTGAAAACGCAGTGGGGAGCGTACCGGGCTCCGGCTGGCGGTGGTCGGCGGCAGTTGCGGCTGCGGCCCCGGTGGCGATTTCGGGGCTGGTTGCAGTCGACTCGCCGGGGGCAGGAGCGGCAGGAGCGGCACGAGCCGAAGTGCGAGCAGGGGCAGGAGCTGTCTGGGCAGCGCTGTCATCAATGAGAGTGAGGAGACTGACAACCGAGCCCGCGTCCAGGGCGACGAATCCAAGTGGATGAGTCGACATGATCGCAGATTAGTGGGTGCAGCAACTCTCTTAACGATAGTGTGTGGAGAAAGGGAAGACAGAAGAAAGAAGGAGGAAAGAAACAAAATTCCAGGCTGGCACCAGTTGACGTTTATATATGTTTTGGAGACGGAGTAAATAGGTCACAATCCGTGAATAAATCCATGCCACGTGCGTTGTAAGTGTTGTAAATAAAAGAAAAGAGAACATAAAAGAGTGGGAGATCGGTGAAAAAAAAATAAGAAAGAAAACAAAGATCACAGGGTGAGAAGTTGTGATCATCAAAGCTATAGCCCTTCTTCCTTCCCCTCTTCATGACATTTAGCCCTATCCATGAGAAATTCATTACTCAAGTCCGCACATCAGTAGACATATGATTTCTCGGAATATTATCTAGTAGATCTAGGAAGATGCATATATATTTAAGGAATATCGTGTTAGTTACTGAAGTGACCTAAGAGAAATCCGGGGGCTATATATTATATCAGCCATCACTCATGCAAGTCCTAGGCACTTTTCAAGATATCTAGCCAGAGTTCCGAGTATTCTTCTGACAAGCTCCCTCCGAAGCTGGAGTTACATAGAGGGGGGGAAATAACATCCCCAAGAGAAGAGCCAAGCCATCATCACGGTATGCGGACTGAGGCAGCGGTTTACATTACAGCACAGGGTGCTCAATCAAAGGCTTCTGATGGTTTGACACTGACTCAGTCTGGGAAATCCAGAAGTAGGCTATTGAGGGTCGAAATATAGGGAGGCTATATTTGGATACATATGTACTGTACACAACCGCAATATATCAAGTATACGCACATGCCGGCGGAAGGTTTGAGGTCCGGGAAGGAGCGATCGGCGAGCGGATGAGCCGCTCCTTCCCGACGAGGTTGTTGCTTCCATACCAGCTCACTTACACAAACCCTAACTGACCCTAATCCACGCTATAACCCTAACAATGATCGCAAACCCTAGCTATCCGCCGGTAAATCTTAGGTTCAACAGCCCCCCTTTCTTTCGCCGTTGTGGCGTTTTGTGTGCAGCCCTCCAACTTGTACCTCAACCATAGCCAACACGCATGAAAGTGACCTTTCCCACCCAGCATAACTTGGTCTGATTAAAATCAGCGTCATGCTCTCTTGTCATCTGTCTTGGAGCTTTTATAAGGTGGCCTTTTTTCTTCTCTCTTTTCCCCCAACAACAGGAAGTCACAAGATTAGACGACGACCACACTCCTGCATCCCAACGTTTCCCGCTCTCTCTCTTTTTCTTCTGTGTTGTGCAGTCGTCTTCTTTCCATCGTTCCCGAAATATGGTTTCTTCGTAATATCTCTTACGAGTTGTTGTTTCATTAATTCATAACTTAACCAAACCCCCCATATAACCCTTTTTCTTATACCGTGTCCCAAGCTTCTGCTTAACCGCACTACTGCCGAATGCCCCCCATTCCACAAAATCTCCCCGCCATGAACGGCCACTTTGCCGCCATCGGCGATGATCCGACCGCCGTAAACTACGAACATGGCGTGCAGGTGATAGACGAAGATAAGCAGTTCAAGTACGTTTGGTCCGCCGTGGCTGTGGGCGTGTCGGGGTCTGGTCCCGGCCCTTGTTGGGGGAGCGAGAAATGTGCTCTTCAAAAGCGTGAACATGTGAAATCTCGTCCACAGCATAGCATGTATGTTTGCAAAGACAAAAGCTGACTGGACATCATTATTTCTCCGCCTCTATAGCAATGAAATCAACTCGTACCTTCGCCTCACCAAGGTCGCCGATGCTGGCTTCGACTACCACCTCATCTCCGTGTTCGGCTCGCAGTCGACCGGAAAGTCGACCCTCCTGAACAACCTCTTCGGCACCGCCTTCTCCGTCATGTCCGAGTCGGAACGTCGCCAGACCACCAAGGGAATCTGGATGTCTAAGAACAAGAAGGAAGGCAAGTCGGCTGCCATGGCTGACGCCGACGACACTGCCCCTATTCCCGCCGGTTCGGTGGCCCGCAACATCCTGGTCATGGATGTCGAGGGAACCGACGGGCGCGAGCGTGGTGAGGACCAGGATTTCGAGCGCAAGAGCGCCCTGTTTGCGCTGGCCACGAGCGAGGTCTTGATTGTGAATATCTGGGAGACCCAGGTTGGTCTGTACAACGGTGCGAACATGGGCCTGCTGAAGACTGTGTTCGAGGTCAACCTGCAGCTGTTCTTGAAAGACAAGCAGTCGAACCCGCGCTCGCTGCTGTTCTTCGTCATCCGTGACCACCTCGGAACCACCCCGCTCGCCAACCTCCAGAACACCCTCATCCAGGATCTCACCAAAATCTGGTCGTCGATCGCGAAGCCCCAGGGCCTTGAGGCGTCAAAGATCGAGGACTACTTCGACTTTGGCTTTGCCGCCCTGCCCCACAAGATCCTCCAGGCCGACAAGTTCGTCGTCGAAGTCGATAAACTGCGCGCGCGCTTTTCCGTCGGCAAGCGGACCGCCAAGACCTCCACCCACGACGCCCAGGAGCTGGAGGGCGGAATCTTCCTTCCCGAGTACCACCGACGTATCCCCGCCGACGGCTTCTCGGTATATGCCGAAGGCATTTGGGACCAGATCGTCAACAACAAGGACCTCGATCTGCCCACCCAGCAGGAGCTTCTGGCCCAGTTCCGTTGTGACGAAATCTCTCGAGAGGTTCTTGTGGCTTTTGACGAGGCTATCCTGCCTCTCGAGGACCAGCAGGGCGAGGCCAGCCGCACTGGAAAGTCCGTCATCCTGGAAAGCCTCGGCTCCCTTGGTAGCGGAGCGCGAGAGAAGTGCATTAAGGCCTTCGAGGTTCAGGCGAGCCGGTACCATAAGGGAGTGTACACGCGCAAGCGCCAGGATCTTGAGTCCAAGATTGATGGTCGTCTGAAGACCTTGTACCAGGGCCAGCTTGCTGCCTGCCACAAGATAGGTGTGGCAACGTTTGCCGATGCTGTGTCAGAGAAGGTCAAGCAGGGCCAGCGATCGGGTGGCACCTACGAGTTCGCCGATATTGTGTCCAGTGAGAAGACCAAGTCGATTGCCGCCTTCGAGAAGGAGTCTCAAAGTCTCGCCATCGAGGGCCTGGCCTGGACTGTGTTCAAGCCCCAGCTCACTCTGTTCGAGAAGGAACTTGATGCCCAGAGCGCGAAGCTGCGCAAGGAGGAGATGCGCCGGCTTGCCACGCGGGTCGAGCGCTGGGTCAAGTCGCGCCTTGGCGACGCCGTCGGCCTGGAGTTCAACAAGCTCGGGTCGGGACGCGGCGGATCAGTGGCCCCTGAGGAGGGCGAGAAGCCGGCTTCGACTTCGGAGAAAGACCTCTGGGACCGCATCTGGAATGTGTTTGTTGATATTGTCACCGAGGCTGAGGGCCGGTTCGCGGAGAGAGCCAAGAGCTTCGAGGCCAGCCGGGACGAGGTGGATGTTGGCCTATGGCGGTTGCGCCGCAAGAGCTGGGTGGCGCTCCGCGAGCGCATTAACGAGGAGGTCATGGAGGGCAACATCCTGCTGAAGCTTAGAGAGAACTTCGAGGACAAGTTCCGCTACGACGAGGCGGGCGTGCCGCGGATATGGCGGCCGACGGACGACATCGAGGGCATCTACACCAAGGCGCGCGAGTCGACGCTGACGCTCATCCCGCTGCTGGCGCGGTTCCGGCTATCGACCACGTATGCGCCGCCAGACCTGCCGTCGTGGATCGGCCACCAGCCGGCCGCGGCCGAGGCGGGTGACGAGGAGGATTTGACGCCGATCGGTGGTGTCGATGAGGAAGAGGGCAAGAGCCTAGAGGAGGAGATGACGGTGCTGAGCGAGAGCAAGCGCCAGGACCTGGTAATTCGCTTCAAGAAGACGGCAGATGGCGTCTACGTTGAAGCGAAGCGGGGTGCCCTGGGCGGAGTATCGCAGGTGCCGTTCTATTTCTATGTGTTGTTGCTGGTTCTGGGATGGAACGAGATCTTCATGGGTAAGCTGCCATCCATCTTTTTTCTCTTTCGAATCGAGCCCATATTAACATATCTCTTCTCTATCATCTAGTTCTGCGCAACCCCTTCCTCTTCATGCTGATCATCGTGATTGCCGGCGGCACGTACATCTCGTACACGCTGAACCTGCTGGGCCCGATGGTGCAAATGGCCAATGCGGCGGCGACCCAGGGTGTCGAGCTCGGCAAGCAGAGGCTGCGTGACTTCATTGAGAGCTCCGACACGGCACGGCAGGCGTTGGCGATGCCGGCGCGCCAGGACACCGACTCGATCAGCCTGGAGACGCTGGACAGCCGGGGCAAGCGGGTGAACCGGAACGAAACGGTGGTTGATGATATTTGAACTCGGCCGCTTGGATGTTTCTTCTTTTTTTTCTTTCCTCGCCGTTCCTCTTTTCTGCAGTTACACTTTCGTTCTAGCTTCAAACTGTCTTGAGCTCTTGGATCCTATCTTTTTTCTTATTCTATACTCGTGGGAGAGACAATAGAGTTTTTGGGCATGAGTTGCCTTTCTTTTTACCGAATGTGTCCGGAAACCTTGTTTTCGAAGGCGTACTCAATTATCCCTTATGGACGTTTGGAGCTGGTGTTTCTTTTCGCATCACAGGTTTCAGGCGTCCTTGTCGTCGTATATTTTGTGGTAGAGGAAGAAGACGAGTGGTAGGAAATAGGGGGGAAATTCACGGCAAGGAATAACAAGCGTATGGTTCCGTTCCGGCCAACCAAAGGAAGAGCGCGCACATACAGGACGTTGGGGGATTAGATATTTATATCAGGTCGTTATTCATTATGGTGTTTATATGGTGTTTAGTTGGTAATAAATCGGGACGGTGGTACATGATAGGTTGTGCGGAAGGCAAGAGAGCCAGAACAATGGGGCGAACGTGAGTAAGTATTAGTATACAGAGATTGGCGTGCAGCACCTTAGAACGCCTCCAGTCCAACAGAAGATCCGTACCAACTGCCCAGCTCGCCGGCATCGGCATCCTCGGTCTTCCCCGAGGCGGAGAAGTACGTCGTCAGGCGCGCAGTCTCGCCGTCATCGTCGACTGGCCAGTCGATAGTCACGGCGCCGCTACCCTTGGCATCCATCATATCCTTGGCGGTTCCCCAGCTGAACCGGCACTCCGGGCCCCATCCAAAGACCGGGTGCATGTTTGAGCGCAGCCACGACACGCAGCGCGGATCAGACGGGTATCCGGAGCCCCAGGCCAGAGACGGCTCGGCGCCTTCGGGGGGCGACCCGGCACGGCCCTTGTACAGGACCTCCAGCGCCACGTCGCGGGTGACCTTTGCGCACACCGACGCGGCGCTGACGCACGGGTACAGACTATCGGCCTTCTTGGCCACGGTGATGTGGATGCCGGGGAACAGGCGCTGCAGGCGGGCCTGGTAGGTGGCGGGCGGGCCGACGGTATCGACGAAGATCTCGCGCACGTTGACGCCGCGGGCGATGAGGCCGCGGATCAGGTCGACGGTGGCGTCCATGGCCTGGGCGTTGAGGTTGTAGGGGGCGGCGTGGGCGGGGCGCAGCATGTTGGCGGCGATGTCGCGGGCGGAGAGCGCCGCGGTGGCCCAGCCGCAGGCGGCGGCCAGGTCGGAGGCCGGGTCGCACAGGGTGCGGAGCAGGGCGGTGCGCACGGCGGGCGTGAGCACCTTGGAGTCGTCGAAGTGGTGGGCGGTGCGCAGCAGCGGGTCGGACAGGCCGGTCGGGAGGAAGAACACGCCGTACACCATGGGGCCGAGCACCGGGCCGCGGCCGGCTTCGTCGACGCCGAGCACGCAGGCTTCGCCGAGCGGCGGGTCGGAGGCGGCGGCCGATGACGCGGGGTCCGTGGATGGAGGTTGTGGCGTGGGCGGGAGGAGGCGTGGCGGGATTGGGGAGAAGTATGTGTAGGATTCGCCGGCGAGCAGGCGGGGTTCGTCGATTGAGGGGGGGAGGAAGGCGAACGGAGAGGGGGCGGACGAGGAGGAGTCTTCCATTGTGTCGTCGTGGTCGTCCATAGCGAGGCGTAGTGGGTTGGTGGGTTGGTGGGTTGGTGAAAGGGATGAATATGAGAGGGGGGTCAGTTGAGAAAGAAAGTGGTGAAGAAGGAAGCGGTGCAAGGAAGAGAGTCAAGGAAGAGAGGAGTCTGGAGATGTGGAATGGAGAGGAGTGACAGGTGTATGAACAAGTTTGATGGCGAGGTGTTGTTGAAGTTTAGAGTGAAGGTTGGAGACCACGCGCGCGCAAAGAACAAACGCGTTCTGAGACGCGTCTAGTGGGGAAACGCAGATTGGGTGCACTGTGCACTGTAGTGGACAGCTTCTACCCACTGTAAAAATCCGAGCAATGGCCTAAAGACTCTGGAATTACAGGGCGTGGTTGCGCTTGATTAAGCGCAGACCGCCTAGAAACTGGCAGGAGCGCGCTTCTCCAACACAAAATCAATAGTGGTCGCTCCTTCTGAAAACACGCCCAGCACTTTCTATTTATTGTTTTTTTCTTTTTTCTTTCTTTTTTTCCTTTGTCATTCATCCACCCACCAAAACGTCCAATAAACATCACAACCAAACAAATCCTCCTCACAAACTGTTTTTCTCTGACTTCCGTGCTTTGTTTTTCCCCTTCTTTAATTCTAGCATTAGAGAGAACTCACTTTCGTCCAGAGACTAATTGATTCTGATTTTCTCTTCCTTTTTTTTCCCCCTTACTCTCACACTGGCATTGCATCATCGGCCGCCGCCTTCAAACCTGGACCCTGTTGTTTTTCTCGCTCTTTTCGGCCTACGCGCGTGGTAGTCGGAGCTTTCGAGAGCTTTTTCCGGACGTTTGAGTTGGAGCAAACACGCGATATCTTTTCCAGCCTTCTGGGACAGTTGCCGACTGTCTCCCGTCGAAGCCCAAAGAAGCTTCTCTCGCGCGGCTTAGTGATCGATTGTCGACGAACGACACACAACAACTTCACCTCTTCCTTCGCCCAGATTCCGTGCGCGCCTGCGCCTCACACCGAACTCCGATACTCGCCGGTTCCCTCTTCATTCCAGCTCTGCGCGTCTATCACGATACTCCCCGCTTCGCCGATTCTTTCCTTAGGACAACCATCGGCCCGTCTTATTCTCTTGGGACCGACATCTCTGCCTCTGATACTGCGCAGCCGGTTTGGTTGAAATGGCTCCCGGCCGCCCAGCCCAACGGCGCGCTGGCGACAACCAGCATCTCTACAGACTGGGAGAACAAGGCCGGTACGTTGGAGTTGTTTTGGGTCTATCCCACACGCAGATGTCGAGCAGTTGAGGGACAGACATTGTGTTCGCCATTTCAGACGACCCCCGCGGTACTCTTCCCACTAACCGTGTTTCGCATTCTAGGAAAACCGGAATCACTTTACCCGACACTGGCGTACGTGATGAAAATGGCCTGCAGCCGGTCGACGGACTCTTCTCGTCGCCACTAAAGTCATACACGCCAAATGGCGCGCAGGACGCCGACGATACTTTGGGCGAGCAGGATATGGAAATTGAGCAGGGTACGTGTGTCTCTGGTTTCTCGTGACGGGTGGTGGAACAGCCTGTCTTCTACAAGCTTCCACTCTGTCTCTCACTTGCTGACAACCTCGTTCGCCGCCCCCAGATTCGAGCCCCGGCCCGTCTACCATTCTTAATGCGAGAAAGACTTCGAAGCTGCCGATTCCGCGCTCCCGATCTCCCCCCAAGACCAACCTCCAATCGCCAGCCGTTAAAAACCCTGGCATTGCCATGACGTCGTCTCCGATCCGCGGCTCCATCGTGCACTCTGGCGCATCTCCGCCCGTCAACCGTGTTCTGAACTTCACCCACAAGCTGCCTCCCGCGCGCCACGCCTCTTCCGCTTACCAACGCCCGCCCAGCAACTACGACGACGATGAAGACGGGGACGGCAACTCGGCTCTGCGCTCGGCCGGTGCCGACGAGTCTATGGAACTATTAGACAACGATCCACCGGTCGGCGACGAAACCAACGGTATCGACGACGATGAAGACGAGCCCCCGCGCATTCCTCGGCCCAAACCCTCGCGCGGTCGCCCCGCAAAGAACAAGGCCGCCAAAGCTTCAGAGCAAGCTTCGGCGTCTCTGGCTGCCCCGACCGCAGTAGAAGCCCCCGCGAAAAAGCCGAGAGGTCGCCCGAAGCGAAGCCCCGCCCAAGTTCCCGCCGCCGTGTCCCCCGAGCCCGAGAACGATGACCCCGTTGAAGAAGATGGTGGTGAAAGCGTCGAAGACACCCAGCGCACCAATGGCAATGCTCGCCTCAAGCCGCAACAGCCGCCCGCCAAGCCGTCACAACCCCTTACCAACGGTTCCCGGAACGCCGCCGGCCCTAAGCAGCGAGTCCGGCCGGGTGACACGACTAACAAAGTCATCCGGTCGCGGCGGCCGGCGGATGAAGACGAGGACAGCGCGCCGCGCAAGAGACCGCGACTTTCCGACTCGAACGCGGAGGCTGTGCCTGCGGCTGGCGCATACAAGGCCAGATCGGCGCGGGCTGCTCCTCTGGCAACCTCGGCGCCAGAACCGCCCAAGGTGGCGGCCCCTGGCTCGTCGTCGTCTTCATCATCAGGATCATCGATACCTGCAAAAGTTACCAAGCCTCGGTCTCGCGTTGCAGAGCCGGAGGATGTCGAGGAAGAGGTCGCACAACCACCAGCCAAGCCGAAGAGCAAGCGCGGTCGGCCGCCCAAGTCCAAGGCAGCCAAGCTTGTGGTTGAGGACGACGGAGAAGCGGAGACGTCCATGCTGGCTGTGCAAAAGGGTCCGCCACTGCCGAAATCACGCGGTCTGGTGTCTGTGCGCCACGACGACGCGACATATCAGACCCGATCTGGTCGCTCATCGTACAAGCCCCTCGATTACTGGAAGGGCGACAAGGTCTCATACGATACGGAAGTCATTGAAGACTCGATGCGGCCCGGAGCCCAGATGGTGGTGTCCAAATTTCAGGGAGTGTACCGGGGAGAATATGACGACGACGCGCCCTCGGGCCGAAAGCGGGGCAAGCCAGGCCCCAAGGCCGGCCGCGGCCGCGGCCACGGCAACCGGTTGGGTGAAGACGACGTGCCGCGGGAGGAGTGGGAGGTGGACCCGGGCACGATTGTGGGCGAGGTGATTGTGTGGGAGCCGGAGCATTCGACGAACCCGCCGGCAGCTAGCGATACGGTGGAAATAACAGAGGCGCCGATTGCGATCTCGTCGGACGCGGTGAAGACGCGGGACATCCGCGACGCGACGTTCCGGTTTGCGAAGACGATGAACATGTCGTTCATGGGCAGCGGCATTGTCGACCTGCCGCCGGCGAGCGAGAAGCGGCCGAAGAACTCGCGTAAGATGCAGATGGTGTTCTTCGTGTACTACGGCCGCGTGCTGGTTACCGTCAACGATACGGAGTTCCGGATCAGTGCCGGCGGTCAGTGGTTTGTGCCGAGAGGTGAGTCTTGTTACATTCCCCTCTCTTGTTCGTCTCTTTTTCATTCCAAGCTTCACGATATCTAACCGCCCATTGTCTGCTCCCAGGAAACTTCTACAGCATCAAGAACGACTACGACACCCCGGCGCGCATCTTCTTCGCCCAGGCCTGCGAAGTTGCGCCGGTGGTTTCCGAGGCGCAGGAAGGAGAAGAGTACGAAGAGTGATGTATGCCACCCGAGCTCATCCTCTTTCTTTCTGGGTCTTCCGTTCAATTTCTAGATTCCTGGCCCGTTCTCCGTGTTTGTTCTCGGACTCTTCTTTCTTCTTCATCGCTTGTTAGGTGTGGGTGGTCGAAAATCCGGCTGGGGGCTCTTCTTGTGTTGTTTCTGGGATGAACTTGGAATGTCTCTTTTCGTTAGGCGTCATGGCTTCGTTTTCTTGCCTCTTTTCTATCATGTTCTTCAGTCGTCTTGTTTCTATTATTGTGTCTTGCATGACCGATCGTCATTGCTTCTTCTAGTAACTCCTGTTTCGTTCTTGTCTCGCTTGTCGCTTTTCGATATCTCGTGCGATCTTCCCGTCGGAGATTGATGCTTTGTTGACGGCTCTTTTCATTTAAGAAAATTCACATACCTGTTGCACTTGTAACTTATCTGGCGGTGAAATGCATTGTGAAGATGATCGTGATAACTAAAATGATTTATCTGCTTCTAAGGTTAGAAGAGCATCAGTTGAGCGGTGTGAAGCAACACAACTTAGTAAAAGAAACTTGCATATTGTACATAGATACCAACTCCGAGATCACACCGGAGTTCCCAAGCCGCTCTCTCCAGCACTCACTCCCCGCTCATCAGCACCTTGGTCAACTGCGCAATATCCTTCTCCATCACCTCAATCCTGCGCTGGCTGGCCTCGATCTTGCCCAGCAGGTACGTGATGCGCGAGTTGAGCTGCGACGGCTGGCGGTTGAGCGCCGCCAGCGACACCAGCTCGGCCTCGGCCTTGTCGATCTTGCGAGCCTCGGCGCGCGCCAGCTCGCCCAGCACGTCGATCTCCATCTTGGCGGACAGCACGCTGTCGCGGGCGAGCAGCGCAAAGGCCGCGCGGTGGGCCGGCTTGCCCGGGCGGATGGTCTGCGGGCGGCCGCGGTGCCAGCGCACGGAGATCAGGTCGGCGGATGCGAGCGCGTCCAGCGTGAGCTCGATTGGCGTGCCGGCCGGCCCGCCGACCGAGGTGAAGCGCGGGGAGAGCACGGCTTCGTGGTACGGCAGCGACGGCGCCTCGGCGAGCGCCTTGATGAGGTACCATGCCTGCTGCGGCACCCAGGCGCGCGGCGATGAGGCAGACGGCGCGATGGCGGGCTTGCCGGCGAGGTACATGCGGGCGATGTCTGCTGCGGCCTCGCTGACGATGTCGTCGGCGGCCGCGCGCGGCGGGCTGCCGGCTTTGATGCGGCGCACCAGCGATTCGAGGTCCGTTAGGCGGCCGCCGAGCTGGGCGATGCACTCGTCAATGTCGGCGGCAGTGGGGCGGGCAACGCCGCGCGGGCCGCCAGCCTCAGAAGTGGCAGAAGGCGACACGGCGTCGGCGTCGGCGGAGTGGCGGGCGGCGTCAGACAGCCGGCTAAGCACGTAGTCGCGGGCAACATTCGGGGCGAGGTCGCCGAGGGCGATTTGACGGAACGCGCGGTCGGGCATGACGCGCGACAGCGTGCGCGAGTAGCCCGAGTCGGCGGTCAGGAAGATGACGTGGGCGATGTTGTTCTGCACGAGGGCCGCGGCCCACTCGGCGATCTTGTCGTACAGCACCGGCAGGTCCTCGCTGCGGTGCAGGAAGTTCTCGACCACCACGATGGCGCGGCGCTCGGGGTGGGCTTCGAGGAAGGCGTCTTCGTTCAGTGCTGAGTCGTCGTCGTCGGTGTCCGGGGCGCAGGATGTGTCGTCGAGGGAGCCCGCCTGGCCCGCGGATGCTGCGGCGCCGGAAGACGGCGAAGGCTGCGGCAGCCGGTTGATGCCGCCCTGAACCCACGACTTTAGCTGGTTCCACAGGCTGGTTGACGGGCCGTGGCGGTGACCGGCGGACGATACCTCGCGGAGAGCAGCAGCCGTGGTAGCCAGAATCTTGGAGATCTGCGACTCAAGCGTCTCGGAGAACCCAGCCTTGACGCCGGTAGTGCTCTGCACCGCCAGATCGACCAGGCTGCTGATGCTGAAAGCCCACGAGAACACCGGGCGGTACCCGACAGCCGTGGCGAGATTCTTAATCGCCACGCGCTCGCCGCGCGCCTCGGCCACCGGCTTGCAGTCCAGCACGAGCACCTGGCGGCGCGGGTCCAGCGCCTTCTGCAGCACGAGCTCGCTGGTGCCGGAGCCGCGTGGGCCGTGCACAACCACAAAGGTGTCCGTGTTCTCGGCCACTGCGGCCTGCAGCTGCGTGACCAGGTCGCGGCGCGACTCCCACACGGCGCTCAGCGCGTGGCGGTCTGGCTTGGCGCGGCCAAAGGCCAGCAGGTCGGAGGTGCGGTTGACAAACCACGCGAACAGCGGCAGGCTGGACAGGCGGAAGCGGTGCTCGATGTGGGCGCGCACGGCAAAGGTGCGGATGGGGTCGAAGATGATGACGCTGAGCGCGGCCAGCAGCGCAGCGATCACCGGCACCACGATGCGCGGGTGGCTGGTCAGCCAGTTCCAGATGCCGCGCATGCGCACGTTGGTCTCGTACGACGTGCGCAGCCGCGTGCCGCCGGGCCCGCCGCCGGCGGCCTCGGCCACCACGAAGCCGTGCAGGCAGTTGCGCGCGGTGATGGCGTTGCGCACGAGCGCAAAGTCGATGTTCGCGTAGCGCGGCAGGATCTTGGAGTCGAACGGCTGCGACGTGATCTCGGAGATCTTGCCGTAGCGGCGGAACAGCGTGTACAGCGTCTCCTGCGACAGGTCGGCGATGGTGCCCGAGCTGCCGCTGTCGTTGGCGGTGGTGAACTCGATCTTGAGGCGGCGCGCGGGGAACCGGTGCAGGTCCTCCAGCCACGGCGTGCCCTTGACCAGGCGGGCCGACACGCCGCGGCGCAGGAAGCCGGGCCAAGCGGAGATGGGGTTTGCGGCGAGCGAGTCCTTGAGCGCGTCGGTGAGCGCCTTGGGGTCGGCGCCGGGCGCGTGGCGTACCTTGACGAAGGCGCCGCCGTCCTTCAGGCGCGGGATGATCTCGACCACCTCGAGGCCCAGGTCGGCGGGGATCGCAGTGCGCACCGGGTCGAGCGGGTCGCCGACGAACGGGATCCGGGATAAGAGGCGGAGGATTTCCGTGTCGGAGAGAGAGAGCAGGCGGAGCGCGATGGCCAGGTTGAGTGAGAAGAGTCCTGGGAGGTGTTAGATACAAGGCATGGCACAAGATAGGCATGTCAGAATATGAACGGGCCAGCTTACTGTCGAAGAACAGGATGCACTCGTTCGGGCCGGCAAAGATGTGTCCGGTGTCAAGTTCCTCCAGCGTCTCGGCAAGGCTCTCCTTAGACGGCGCCACGTCGCCCGGCGTTTGCACAGCACTCGTTGCAAGCAACCGGCGCAACCCGGGCTGCGGCGCGCGATTCACCAGCGGTGCGGACGCTTGCCAGCGTCGCACTGCCGGCGGGAGACCGACACGGCCGATACTGCTGAGGGACTGGGCGGCCGGCCACCTTTGTGCCCGGCCCGGCGCCGCCCAGGACAGCGCCGGGCGACCGGCGCGCCAAGAGCCGGCGAGAAGCCGATGGGCGGGAAGCATCACGCGGAAGAGACGTCAGGAACGCAGAGAGGGGAATCAACAAAGCGGGAAGGACAACAGTTCAAGTAGAGCGCGTCCCGGATACACTCACGCCACTTTTATGGAAGTGGGTGTAAGTGGTTGGCGACTTAACAGACAGAGAAGAAGGCTTCGCTTTCGGCGTGGCGTGTTTCGCAAGCTGCTCTGGAAGCTCTCCAAATGCGGAAAAGCAACGATAAGATAGAGACGAGGATTTGCCGTGGGCGGGAGTTGCGGCGCTTAGGGTTATACCTGTGGCTTCGGGTTGGAGAATCACGTGGCAGAAGAGCTGGGACACATTTTCTAAGGACCCTTGCGCGCTGCCGCGAAATTTCACGATCCGGAGGCCTTGTTCTTCTCATTGTCCGTCCACGTCCAACCTTTTTAACCTTCGAATTCGTCCACGCATTCTGCCACACTTAGCCCGCTTGTCACACGTCTGGATCTGTCGTGCTTACTGCTCCTGGTTGGCCCGGTCTTGATCGGTCGTAAGTCGTGCCCGCGCGGTTTTCTTCTTCTTTGTACGTCGCACGCCAACCACTGCGCCAGTTCCTCTCGACTTCATCATCATGGGCTGGCTGTGGAAGTCGACAGCTCCGGCTGAGCAGTCGAAGGCCGAGGGCGCCTCGGCTGTCTCGCCGGCCGACTCAAAACTCTCTCCGAAGAGCGCACCTACACCATCACCTCCCACAGCGACACCCTCTGCGCCGGCGTCCGCATCTCCCAATCCATCCGAATCGGCCGACCAAGAACTCCAGAAGTTCATCAACCTCTTCACCAACGACGCCTCCACCTCCACATCCTCGACTCCCTCGTCCTCCTCGTCGTCGCACCGCCCAGCCTGGATGCCCTTCGGCTCATTCCGCCCACCCCCAAGCACCTCCTCCCCCGCACCACCGACCCTCCCGATCCCGCCCGCCGACCCCTCGTCGCCCGCGGAGGCCCTCCTCCCCACCGACATGTCGTGCCGCGCGGCCTTCGACCAGGCGTTTGCCTGCCAGGGCATCGGCGGCCAGTGGACCGCCGTGTACCGCTACGGCAGCCTGCGGTCGTGCTCCGACCTGTGGGACGACTTCTGGGTGTGCATGCGCGTGCGCTCGTACGGCCCCGAGAACAAGGCGAACGCCATCCGCGCCCACTACCGCGCCAAGGAGGCCGCCAAGTACGGGCCTGGCCGCCCTAGCAGCGAGGATGTGTGGGAGAGCCGGACCAAGTGCGTTGAGGTTGGCACTGCCTTCACTGCCCCGATTGAGGAGGGCCCCGTGGTTGATGATGATGAGTGGCGCGCTGGTGAGATGGAGCGGAGGGCGGATTTGAGACGGAGGGGTGCTCGCAAGGAGTAGCGTGCAGGTCAAGACCTGGGTGGCTATGGGAATATCTTCACTTCATGTATCAGTACTTATCACTTGTGACCACTCATTCAAATCTACGGTATAGAGAAGATATAGCCTCTTCTCTGAAATCAAGTTTCATGTCAACCTGTCTGGAATTCAATGATCTGATTTTAAAGCAGAAATGATACAAGTTACAGAAAGGAAGAATGGAAAAGACTAAAGGAATAAACTTCATAATTATTGCCTGTTTAAAAAGGATTAAAAGAAAAGAACATTTTAGAAAGAAAAGGAAAACCCAGTTCAAAGAAATCATGAGAGGCCTTTCCACAGAAGAGTCTGCTCCTCGGATTTTTTCTGCCTAATTCTCATGAAAAACAAAACCATTTCATTTCAATCTACCAAAGCAAAGAAACAAGGGGGAAATAAACCAGTTGAAAGAAAAAGCACCTTGTTAATAAAACTAAAAAGAGCATAAAACGAATCCCGGAAAGAAAAAAAGTAAAACCCCCCAACTGTTATGGTCATGACCTTGGTTTTTCATGATCATAAATGCAAGTAATGCGGATAACGAAAGTAATGACTTTGGAAAAGGGGGTCCCAGCTAGTGTATCCTGCGGAACCATCCAAAAGCCAAGGAGAAAATGAGGATTGGCGGAAAGAGAGAAATCCCCAAGAAGATGGGGAGCACCGCTTCAAAATTGAGAAGCGTGAGTCGGGGGCGAGTTTCGATTTTCCAACGGGAAAAAAAATGGGGGGGGGGTTCGGATTCAAAGGAGATTTACATGGCGACGGGAAGGAAGAGAAGACCACTGAGGGGGGGTTTTTGGTCATGGAAGTCCCCACCACAGACTAGGGGTAATGTTATGGTATGTGCCGTGGTGAGGCGAGGGGACGATGGGATGAACCCATTTAGTCGACCTCCTCGACGGTCGGGCCGTCGTCGTGGGTGGCACCAGCGCCGCCAGGGGCACCGGGGAAGCCACCGGGAGCACCGCCAGGGCCGCCAGGGGCACCGCCAGCACCATAGAACTTCATCATGATGGGGTTGGCAACACCCTCGAGCTCCTTCTGGCGCTCCTCGTACTCCTCACGGGTAGCCTGCTGGTTCTCGTCGAGCCACGAGACAATCTTGTCAACCTCAGTCTTGAGGGTGGCCTTGTCGGCAGCATCGAGCTTCTCGTCGACCTTGGAGTCAGACATGGTGTTGCGCAGGGAGTAGGCGTACGACTCAAGAGCGTTCTTGGCCGTCACGCGGCGGCCCTCCGCCTCATCCTCCTCCTTGTACTTCTCGGCCTCGTTGAGCATGCGCTCGATGTCCTCCTTGGAGAGACGGCCCTTGTCGTTGGTGATGACAATCTTGTTGGACTTGCCGGTGCCCTTCTCGAGAGCAGACACGTTCATGATACCGTTGGCATCAAGATCGAAGGTAACCTCAATCTGGGGAACACCGCGGGGAGCGGGGGGGATGCCGGTAAGCTCGAACTTGCCCATCAGGTTGTTGTCCTTGGTGCGCTGGCGCTCACCCTCGTAAACCTGGATGAGCACACCGGGCTGGTTGTCGGAGAAGGTCGAGAAAGTCTCGGACTTCTTGGTGGGGATGGTGGTGTTGCGGGGGATGAGCTTGGTCATCATACCACCGGCAGTCTCGATACCGAGCGAGAGCGGGGCAACGTCGAGCAGAAGGATCTCCTTCGTGCTCTGGTTGGAGGTATCGCCAGACAGGATGGCAGCCTGGACAGCAGCGCCGTAGGCAACGGCCTCATCGGGGTTGATGCTCTTGTTGGGCTCCTTGCCGTTGAAGTGATCGCTGATCAGCTTCTGGATCTTGGGGATGCGGGTGGATCCACCAACGAGCACGATCTCGTGCACCTGGGACTTGTCGATCTTGGCATCGGTCAGGACGCGGTCGACGGGCTGGATGGTCGAGCGGAAGAGATCCTGGCAGAGCTCTTCGAAACGAGCGCGAGTAATCGAAGTGTAGAAGTCAATACCCTCATACAGCGAATCAATCTCGATCGAGGTCTGAGCAGACGACGAAAGGGTACGCTTGGCACGCTCGCAAGCAGTGCGGAGACGGCGGAGAGCACGAGCGTTCGAGGACAGATCCTTCTTGTGCTTGCGCTTGAACTCGTTCACGAAGTGCTGGACCAGACGGTGATCGAAATCCTCACCACCCAGATGGGTGTCACCAGCGGTCGACTTGACCTCGAAGATACCGTCCTCAATGGTAAGGAGCGATACATCGAAAGTACCACCGCCAAGATCGAAGATGAGAACGTTGCGCTCGCCCTCGACCTTCTTATCGAGGCCATAGGCAATGGCGGCAGCGGTAGGCTCGTTGATGATACGGAGAACGTTCAGGCCGGCAATGAGACCAGCATCCTTGGTGGCCTGACGCTGAGAGTCGTTGAAGTAAGCGGGCACGGTCACGACGGCGTTAGTGACGGTGGTTCCGAGGTACGACTCGGCGGTCTCACGCATTTTGGTCAGGACCATAGACGAGATCTCCTCAGGGGTAAACTGCTTGGTCTCGCCCTTGAACTCGACTTCAATGATGGGCTTGCCACCACGCTGTATTGTGAAAATAAACAAAAGTGGTTAGCACATGTTGTGATTCATGTTGATGTTTTGGTTGTCATGTGCATGTGGATTCCAGTTGTGTGTATTATTTATCCTTTCCCAAGCCCCATGATTTCCAGGGCACGAAGAAGAAGCAATAACAAACACAGCCAGAAGTAGAAGGCACGTGGAAACCAGCTAAAAAGGAGGGTCTTGTACTTACGTCAACAATGGTGAAGGGGAAGTGCTTCATATCAGCCTGGACTTCGGGGTCGTTGAACTTGCGGCCAATCAGACGCTTGGCATCAAAGACGGTGTTCTTGGGGTTCATGGCGACCTGGTTCTTGGCGGCATCACCAATCAGACGCTCGGTATCGGTGAAGGCAACTGTATAGAAGAGAGGTTAGTGACTGTTGGATGCAGGGCGTGGCAGTGGTGATGATGAGGATGATGAAGACAGTGAAGATGATGAGGATGATAGGATCCAAGGAGGCTCACGGAGGAGCAGAAGAGACTTACCGAAAGAGGGCGTGGTGCGGTTACCCTGCTCGTTGGCGATGACATCGCAACGATCATCGCGGAAGATGGCAACGCACGAGTACGTGGTGCCCAGATCAATGCCGACAGCGGGAGCCATTTTCACTGATCGTTATGTGTGAATGTGAAGAAAGAAAAAGAAAATGTGTGATGGAGAGAAGAAGAAGTGTGGAAGAAGAAAAGAAAAAAAGGAATGGGAGAGAGAAGAAAAGTTTGTGATGTGGGAGGATGTAGGAGGAAAGGGAAGAAGAATATTTTGGAGGGAGAAAAAGTCAGGATAGAGGGGAGGACTTTTTTATATTCTGGGGAGAGGGTATCAAATAAGAGGGTCAGGGGAAAAGAAAAACAAATGGGGATATTCCTCGGAAGTGTGATTATTTATGAATTAGTGGTTTTTTGTGTGTGAAACTGTTTGCGGAAGAGAAAAAATCAAAATACACAAATGGGTTTCTCGAGAGGGTTTTGTAGTTGCAGGAAGGAGCGGTCGAAAAGGCAGTCACAAACGCAGCAAGAGAGAGAAAGCGTAGAGTGACGAGGGCTGGATTGGAAAGTACGGTTGGCGGGGCAAGAAGGAAGCTGCAGGAAAGAACTGCCCCGCGCTACCAGGTTCTATGTTCTTCCACCTCCTTCCAAAGCTGCCCCCACCTCAGACACAGAATCTTCCAGCATGTTACAGGATTGGCGGGAAGCTGCCACCAGCTTCTGCAGCTTCCCTGTCCGTTTGGCTGGCGGCTTGTTATTGCTATTTTTCTCAGGCTTTTTCCTTTGCCTTCCTGCATGAACATTTTCCTCTCTCATGCCTTGTTGCTGCTGTACCTTTGTACACGCACGCCCACACATGCACTCACACCCTGTTGTGTGTGATCAACTGCCTGCGTTAGACAAGTACCAGTACACAAACGGGCCGGGCTGTCCGAAGTCTGTATACAGTCGTTTTGCGTGTGGTGCCATATGTTGTGATCCGCAGAGGTTGGCCGATGGATGTATCTGGTACCAGTCAGATCAGGTCCAGTGTATCAATAGATATTCTTTTGGTTACAGCTCTGTTTAGTGGCTCAAAAAGGTACACGCATTTCCAGTCAATGTTTGCTTGCCGGTTCCGGCTCAATGTATTCTTTTTGTGGCTCGTTTTTTTTCCTCCCATTAGAATGATCTGATGACGTCGTCTGGGGTTGAGCATCTGAGCCCTGAACTCAGAAATAATCAAAGAAGGCTCCTCTAGAGAGAAGAGAATGAAAAATTAGAAGCAACCAGCTTAGGTCCCTGTGTTTGTATTTCCAGCTACAAACGATCTGGCGTTTGCGGAAGACGAAAAATGGGGCGGGCTAGTGCGTCTAAGCTTTCGGGCAGTGCTGGAGCAGGTAGGCGGTGACTCGATGAGGATGATGCTGTTTCCTGTAGGTGAAAAATATCACAGCTCTTCCTGCAGAAAGCAGACCACATTGTATAGTGGTCGAATGGGTGATTTTCACATATCTCGGAGGATTATTGCAGCCTTCATGTGCCTGTAGAGAGAGAGATGATACAGGTGAATATCGTAATGGGACTGGTCTGGAATACTACGGATATCTAGCCCCGGATAGCTTGGGGCCGGTTCTCCAGGTGGGATGAGCTCCAGCATACGTCAGAGAGGTATGTACCTCGATGAGCTAAGAACGAGAAAAATGAGGGTCGAGAAATTTGATTCCCCCAAAGAATGCAGGAGAAGGTCCGGGTGAGAAGGCCGAAGGGCTGGCACTATTCAGGCCCAAAGGGCAGCAACAGTCGAAATGATTTTTCCTTTTGGGTCGACGGGCTGATCTAGGCGGGAAAGAAAAAAAGGAGGCAAACGGAAGCAGAGAAATACGGAGGGAAAAAAAAGTCCACGCCTTTGATGCACGAAAAGTCCGATATCAGGCAAGCAGTTAGTCAGGGAGTGGAGTTCAGATGTCTCATATCGCGTGTGTGGCCAGGGCGAAGATCCGCCGCCGCTCTCTTCTCCGAAAGGATACGCGGGAGGGGGATGATCGTCTTCCGGACACCAGTGAAAGACACCAGTGAAAAGAGAGAAGAAGACTCTTGCTGGCTTCGTTTGTCATCGTCGTCGTCTTCTGCCGCCCTTCCGTCGTCGGTGACCAGCCAGCCAGTCCAACACTTTTCGTCTGGGTCTTCTCTCCCTTGAAGATACCTTGGACACCGCATGGCTGCCTCGACTGACATTTGCAGTCTCAGATGACCAAGAAGGACCAGACAGCCATGCTGGAGTGGCAGTTGTCAGTCAGTCTCAACTGCTGGAGCCTGGTTGGAGGGATGCGCCTCGGCCCTGGTCGTGGTGGTGTTTCGGGTTAGGGTTACCCGCTCCGGCATTTCTCTCACTTTTCCCCCCCACCAAAAGCCCAGGCTCTGGTCGAATTGAACATTCGCGAGGGATCTGGAGCTACCCATAGCTACAGCCATGATTCACCGGACAGACATTTTTTACAGCCTTCCAGGAACAGAAACATGCCTTTCTGGTAAACTGGACACACAGAGCCGCCTCAAACGCTTCAATTCCGGGAGGGCTGTCCTGCTCCTTCCGTTTTCGTGACTGTCGCTTTTTGGCGGCTACCAAGAAGAGCGGCGGCGACCCGGCACTCCTGCCCACATGAAAATGCGTGAAAGGGGTTGAGCACCACCCCTGCCGCCGGGGCGAATTTTGGCCAATCAGGGCGGGCCCTGACAGAGCAAACAATCCATCACTTTCTGTCGCCTTCTTTCCAGAACGCACAGGGGTGGCTCGGGCCCTCTTTTCTATTTTTTTTTTTTCGCTGTCAGCGTTTTTCTTTTTCTGTGGGGACCAGTTTTTTTTTTCTTGCCTTCAAACGCCGTGCTTGATTCCTGGCAGGGATCCGCCCTAGGACCAAAATATGACCAAAAGAGCCTCCGTTTCGGAGGTGGAGGGACAGAAGTGCAGAGAAAGAACGCGAAAAGATGAGAATCTGAAATCGCCCGAGTGGCAACAACCGCCGGATACGTACGTCAAATTAAACATAATGAAATCCAATGGCGGTGGCCAAGATCCAGACCGAAGCGTGTAGAACCTGCACGGGGTCGTAGGCTCGCAGGCGGTCGACATCTCCATCCAACTATCAACAGGGAAAGGAATTCAAATGTCTGATCTAACTGCGGAGGGAGAGGAGGACCAGCTTTCCCGGCTTTTTTTTCAGGCCAAGCCAGTTGTGTCAAGATTGTTCGGGGATTCGCCGCCCTAGGCAGGGCGGATCTGGTATAAAAAAAATACAACGAGGACAAACAGAACACGCGATATCGTCCATAATGGTCCTTCGCATGTATCTTTTGCGGAGGATTGAAGGCGGAGTGCTACTCTCGCATACGAAAAAAAGAAGGACAAAAAACAGGGCTGTCAACCAACACCCGCCCTCCGCCGCTTGTGACGCAGGGCAAACACTGCACAAAATTACATTACAGCGAACTGGAACCGAAGCAAAGTGATTGGCTTGAGTGCCGTCGTGGAGCAAGTGTCCTATGTGACCACGACGATGGCCACTCAGTTGCTGGTCGCACATGCCACAACTCCGACGACGCCCGAATCTGGCGATGCTTCCCTCTTGACTACGGAGTGTACTCATCGTCATAGTCGTTCGCCCGTGATGTGAGAGGGGTTCACCGCACCCGCGTGCTTTCTCATCCTCTTCTTTGTCAGTTTGGGGCTAGTGTCTTGCTCCTGTAGCTTACCAGTGTTTCGTTCCACCCGGTATAAGCTCATTTCCACGCTGGCGTTGATTCCCATGTCTACTGTCCATACTTAAGGGTCTCATACCGTGGGCAGAGTTTTATGGAGCTTCTAGACTCTCTTTGCTCAGAGGGAGGAGAAGTCAGCTAGTTCTGTAGATATCTCCTCAGCACCCACTGCCGATAGTTGGGATGGAATGGAAATATAGCTGGGCCGAGCATCAAGTAACCCGACCTTCTGCAGCTCATGGAAGTGGAAGGGATACGGTGAAACTGGAACACGGTCGCGAGATCGAGCGTGGCAGACCACCACCAAACTGGGGGAAATATCCGTCGAATTCTGCATCGATGTCGGCGAGATATTCTGGACTGGGAATGGGGACACATCACTGAATATAATGATGCTCACAGGAGGAACTTGCTAGTCTAGGCTCAGTACCTCGCCCTTGGAGAAAATGAAGATGCCTGCCTGTTTATTGTAACTCAGAGCCCGGATGCAAAGTCTCGTCAGTACTGAATCTTACAGCAGGGGAGATTCGCACATACCGAGACTGAAGAGTGCCACGGTAAATGCTCTTCGTTGGTGAGTTACTCGGGAGTGTCACGTAACGTCAAGCCAGGGATCACCGATGGCTACCTTTGCTTTGCGGGAGTATCCAAGTGGAATAGACAAAAGCAGGGGATTCTGATAATATGTCATGTCATGTATTTAGCATTCAAACAAAAAGCAATACGTGGTCTAACCAACGAAATGTCTACGAACGTGGTATAGTCTAAAACAGCAGATGCGTGGAAAACAGATAACGGTCTGGCAAGCCCCCCAGCGGAGGAATAGTGAAACCCTGGGCCACTCGATATCGATACAAAAGGAAACAGGTGGGAAAGCAATCATTAAAGCACGAGACTAACACCGCTGGGTAGTTTAGTCGCACGACGAGCTGCCGCCACCACCACCACCACCACCATCACCGCTAGACGAGGAGTAATCATTGCTCGACGACGAGCCTCCGCCGCCGCCGCCGCTACACGACGAGTAGTCGCGGCTTCGCGATGTGTAGGTGTAAGTGGGAATTGTCGTATAGGCTGGAGCCGGGGTCGGAGCAGGGGCGGGAGCCGGGGTGGGTTCAGTCGCGGCGGTGGGGGTCGCCTCGGGGGCAGGCTGCACGACAATGCGCGGGGGGTACAGCAGGGTCACATCAGACCGGACATAGCTGGGCGCATCCGAGCCGGTGGTATCGGGCTGAGTCTTAGGAGTAGTCTTCAGGCGAGACGCCGGGGTCGGGGTCGGGGTCGGGGTGGACACTAGCGGGGAATCGGCGGCCGGCTCCAGGGCCTGGGTGGACGAGCAGTCGCTGTCGTAGCCGTCGTCGCGCGCGTGCGGGCGCAGGCCGGACTTCTCGGTAATCGGTGCCGCGGCCTTGTTGTCGTCGGCAACCTTCTTGGCGCGCTTCTTCTTGTCCTTGGCGCCCAGCTTAGAGCCGAGCTTGGAGCCGAGCTTCTTGAACGGCTTCCACGCCTTCTTGGAGCCCTTGGCCAGGTGCTTGAAGAGCCATACCCAGACGGGCCACAGGACGAGGTATTGCAGGGCCAGCAACGGCATCATGTACCGCTTGCCGCGGAATTTCTTCCGGTCTGTGCAAAGGGAAGATGGCATTAGTATACTTGACCGGATATCCAAAGGGGAACACACAAAAGTACTCACTGATGCAGCACACGATAACCAGCAGAATCAGGAAGACACCGATAATAACCGACATGGCCACGATCAGCTTGCGCGACCAGACAGGCAGACCGCGGAACCCGGAGCAGTCCTTGCACTTGGAGAACAGTCCGGGGCCACCACCGCTGGACATGCCAATGGCGGCGCCGGCACCAGCTCCCACACCGGCTCCAGTGCCGCCACCACTCTTCGGGCTGGATGATCCGCCAGACGAGTTGGGCGAGGACGAGCCGCCGCCGCCGCCGCCTCCGGACGAGGACTTGGGGGACGACTTTGGGGACGAGCCGCCGCCTTTAAAACCACCACCGCCGCCGCCTCGGCCGCCACCACCGCCTCCACCCTTGGGAGAGCGGGGGAGAACTAAGTTGGAGAAGCGGAGGATGGGAGCCATTGTTGTGGGATAGTGTGAGTGTGGGTGTAAGACGGGTTGTTGCTGCGGGGAGTTGTGGACTTGCTGTAGGATCCCCTCAGAACAGAAAAGGGGATACGGGGGTTATATACCGAGGCAGGAAACAGAACAGGTAACTATATATGCACAAGTCAGATGCAAAAGTGTGGCAGATGCTGAAGATAGGGGGATGATGCAAAGACCAAGATGTGAAGATGAACGAGAAGAGAGAGAAACATCATGGATGAGACGGGAGAGACGAGGGGTCTATTTGTGATTGAACCGCACAAGTAAGTCTCCGGCCGGCAGCTGAAGGAAGGTTAATCAGATGAACAGAGCTAGCGAGCCGAAGAGAAATCATGTAAGTTTACAGCCACTCCTTGTGATCGATCGGGCTGGTGTCTGTCAGTCCATGGCCGACTAGGGCAAGGAGAAATCTTTCAGTCTGCCCCAAAGGTGTCCAACTTAGCTCCAGGATCATCAACAAGCATGATCCCGCCCCGGTCTCGCGTCGACACTACGACAGGAACAGGCCAAGGGCGGATGCGAGGTTGTCAAAAAAAAAAAAAGAGAGAGAGAGAGAGAGATGTGGGTGAGACACACAGCCTCGCTCGCTCGCGCAGGCGGAAAACGCCGTGGTCTGGGGCTAGAAGGGCCACCACGACAAACAATCCCTCTCACCTGTTTCTCTCGCGTTGTGTTTGTTCGTTCATCTGCGATGGGAAAAACCTCCGCAAGTTCACTCGGGATCTGAGCACGGTTCCCAGCAACACACTGCTCTGGGGCGACAGGTTCGCCTGTCAACCCATCTCGCGCTGATCTTCTGCTTCTTTAGCCCATCGCTTCACCCAGGGGGGCACAGCACAGCACACGGTTCTTTCGACTTTTGCAAACCGGGCAATGTTCGTTCATTCGTTCTGAAGTCGGACAGCCTGGCCTGCCCCCAAGACTCTGCAGATGCTAGGGTGAGTAGGGTTCATACGCTTGGCCGGGCGTGGGTTAGTGTGTGATGGGTGGAATTGCACCAATGTTGGGCTGAACGAAAGGAAAAGTGATCGGCGTGAGGCAGAGACAGGGGTGGA
>LNGL01000025.1:814011-894514 GCA_001510565.1 Knoxdaviesia proteae
GGGGGGGGGAGGGGGGGGGGGGGGGGGGGGGGGGGGGGGGGAATGGAAACACACGAGAGGTGGAAAGGGCAAAGGGTGCATTTATGGTGATGCTGTCATTGATGGATACCGAGAGTGGACGTGGTAGCATGAATACTGGATCTGCGCAGGTGGCTAGCCATACGAGAGTCTGTAGAGATGCAAGGCACAAGGCCTACGGGCGATGTTCTCACCTCTTGATGGAGACAGCATGCTCGCCGTGGATAGAGAGAGAGCCAGAGGGAGAGCCAGAGCAGTAGCCGCATCGTTGGCCCCAGTGTACCGCCAACCTCAGCACCTCCCCTCCCTCACGTCAAGAGTGTCAAGACCGATCACAACATGACTACCACACGAACTGGGAAAGAGAAGAGGCGATTCAACATCCCCGAGGCCCATAACAGCGGGCGTCAACTTGTCACTGTCCAAGGCAGAAGGAAACAATAGCCTCTCCAACGCCGGCCTGAACTTGCTTGCATGGAGATGATGAGATCTGTACAGCCCACGGTTGATCGGGATGCCCGGCTTGGAAAGACTGCCTCTGTAGCAGAGCCTTTTCATATCCGCCTCGCCTCCACTCCTTGGCGTGTCCAGTTGTTCCTTTTTGCCTTCTTTTCCTTCTTTTCTATCCAGGCAGCAGAGAAATAAACCCCGGGACTAGAAACACACACACACACACACACGCTGTCGCTGGTCAAAGAATGCCGGGTTCGCTGAAGACGGCCCATCGAAGAAGCTCTCTTCAGATGGCTGAGTTCTGGGTTTGTTCGAGAAACGAAGTTGCCCAACAATTAGCCGGAACATCACCGATGTGTGAGGTTGATTTCCAGGCACACAACCAGAGGCTGTGTTGTTTTGGTGTGTTCTGTGCCTTCCTTGTTGTTTATGCCTAGCGGACCCGGAATGGCGTCACGCGCCTGCACTAACCATTACAGACGATCTCGGGCTTTAGGCCCCTAAGTATAGCGGGTCGACGCCCAGCGTTATAGGGACCTTTTGGACAATGGGCCCTAAAAAGCGGGTGGTCTGGGTTCCTGCCAGACTGAAATTTCCGGGGCTCAGAACAATCCTCCTTGGCTGATCACCCGATTCACCGACCCAGATCCATCCGACCACCACTGCCTCTCTCTCTCTCTCTCTCTCTCTCTCTCTCTCTCTCTCTCTCCCTCCTCATTCCGTACGAGCGAGCCGTTCCCCGAGAAACCCCGTGACCTGGCCGGTTTTGAGTCTCCCGCCGGGCTGTTCCAACGGCGGCTGACGTTACAACTCCCTCGGCGTCCGGCTAGCGGTCCCCCTTGGTGTGTTTTTTTTGGTTTTGTTTTTTGGCCGATATGCCGCCTCTTTCTCGCAGCAACTCGTGCATCGTCGATCTGGACTTCACGCTGCGGCGCCAGTTCAACAAGCAGAGCTTCCGGTATGGCCCCAGTCACTCCACCGCGGCTATTTGACCCGATGGTTTAAGAAGAGCCTGCTTGAGGTGATGAAGCTAACCTTTCTTCGCGCTTCCGAGTCCAGTGAGCCGCAGCGGGAAATCATCGAGGCCGCTCTGAGTGGCTTTGATGTCTACGTGCAGGCGGCCACGTCGTTTGGCAAGAGCCTGTGCTTCCAGCTGCCGGCTGTGGTCGATGAAGGAAGTGGGTGAAGCTCCCATCTCTCTATGGATCTCATGGGATGCTCATAATCATGGCATCCGTGGGTTCATGGCTGAGTTCATTCTCGTCGTATCTTTGAACATCCAAGGACTCTTCGCTAACACCCCACTGCCATGGCCAGTCACCATCGTCGTCTCGCCACTCCTCAGCCTCATGGTATCTTCGCTCCCCCCCTCCCCCCTCGCCGCAACAAGAGACCCGTTTTAGACTAACTCAGCCCTAGATGAACCAAGTCGAGGCTTTGCAAAGCGCCGGAATCAACGCCCGGTCTCTCAACTCCAACACGCCCATCCCCGAGAGAGACCTCATCATGAAGGACCTCTCGTCCGGCCACCCGCGAATCAAACTGCTCTACGTGACCCCCGAGCTGTGCTCCACCGACCGCTTCCGCAAGCGCCTGCAGGTGGTGTACACCCAGCGCGAGCTCTCGCGCATCGCCATCGACGAGGCCCACTGCATATCGGAGTGGGGCCACGACTTCCGCAAGGACTTCAAGCGGCTCTCGTGGTTCCGCGAGTCGTTCCCCGAGGTGCCGATCATGTGCCTGACCGCGACCGCCAACGAGAACATCTCCAACGACGTGCTGCACACGCTCGGCATCGACACCGCGCCCGACCGCCTGCGCCGCTTCGCCCTCACTGCCCACCGGCCCAACCTGCACCTGGAGATCCGGTACACGCGCGACGAGGCCGACACGCGCATCGCCGATTTCCTCGCCTGGCTGAAGGGCGTGTACGAGCGCCGCCGCGCGGATGACCGCAAGCCCGAGCTGGATGCCGCCGGCGAGCGGCTGACCGCCGTGTCGGGCATCATCTACACCACGTCGCGTGACGAGTGCGAGTCGCTGTCCGCCCAGCTGCGCGACGCCGGCATCGGCGCGCGGCCGTTCCACGCGCGGCTGGCCAACGACGTCAAAGAAGAAACGCTGGGCAAGTGGATCCGCAACGAGGACGGCTACGATATCATCGTGGCCACCACCGCCTTCGGCATGGGCATCGACAAGGAGAACGTCCGCTTTGTCGTGCACTGGCGGCTGCCCAAGTCGTTTGAGGGGTACTACCAGGAGGTCGGGCGCGCCGGCCGCGACGGGAAAGCGAGCTACTGCTTCCTGTACTACAGCCGCGAGGACCTGGAGCGCGTGCAGCGCATGGTGCGCCAAGATTCCGGCGGCGGCGGCATGTCGTCGGTGCTCGACAACGCGGGGTACACCTCCGACGGCGCGGGCGCTGGGACTGGAGTGCGGCAGCAGCAGAGCAAGGCGAGCTCGCGGTGGCACAGCCTGCAGCAGCTCGCGCTGTACTGCGAGAACACGGCCGAGTGCCGCCACGCGCAGATCACGCGCTACTTCGGCGAGCGCGGCCCCGCGCCGGAGTGCGACTACGCGTGCGATTTCCACAAGGACCCGGCGGACTTGAAGCGCCGGCTGGCGCGCGGGCTGGCCAGTGCCGAGTGGGTTAGTTCGCAGGGCGACTTGCTGCAGTGCGGGGGGTATTACGATGATTGAGCGTTGGTGTACGAGGATGGGAAGTGAGGAATTGAGGCGCGCATCTTCAGGTTTACGACGTTATGATAGCTGTCTAGCACAATTTATAGAGGTCTCACGAGATCGTTTTCAATATGCTGGGTGTGTGTTTCCTCGTATTTATTTTTTGCGACGGATGTTGGGACTGTGTAAATGCATTAAATATTAAATGCACCATGAAAACGATAAAAGTCTTTCACTACACCACCGGGAATACGGACGTTACACCATCCGAGCAGCTCTTGGAAACCAAGCCATCGCGGACCCATACCCCACAGACCCAAACATTACAGAAACATCTAAGAGATTACAGCAATGCGCGATGTCGTTTGCACATCACTGATTCAGGCTGGAGAAATTCAAAAGGGACGATAGTGGATCACTGTTTATCTGGGACACAGAGTATGGTGCCCAACCCTAACCCTAGTACAGACTGCTGGCGGCGGCGGCAGAAGATCGACATTTTGAATGCCAATTGGAAAGATGGGAGGTTTCGCATAAGGCGATGGGTGGGATCAGCTGGGTAGTGCCTATACGAGGACTTCGAGTCGGGTTTATTCGAGATTTACTGGTGTATCAATGTTCGTATTCTTGTAGCAGAGATTCTGAAACTGGGGCAGCGATGAGTGCTGTCTCTTGGGCTTCTCCCTCTTATACTACTCGCTACTAACTTAACACACGCGCAAGTCCTCGTTTAATACATACGGTACGGTACGGTACTTCCATCGAGAGCCATGAACCACAATCTAGAAACAGGGTCTGCGACGAAGAAGGGAGGCAATGACGCATGTGGGCCGGTTGAAACAAAACCAAACGCCAGCAGTACGCACAGAGCATATACTTACGATACAATATGTCTGTGGGTAGTGTGTAGTGGCGGACGACCTGTGCAGCACAACCCAAAACGAGCGCCAACGGCGCCCTTCGTCCACTTACCTGCCCCCCCCGTTCCTCAAATTCCTACTTACAGCCGGGCCCGGAGCTGTAGCTGGAAGTGCTCTTTGCCGGGCGCTGGCCGAGAACACCGTCCGGCCCGCCGTCCCAGTTCTCTTCCGAGGAGTCCTCTGCAGCTGCATCTCGGCTGCCGGGTGAGGTGGCGTCATCATCGCAGAAAAAGAAAGAAAAAACATACAGTACATGCCCAGCCCGGCCCCCGGAGAGTGTCTCAAACTATGGAGTGCCGGTGCGTGGAGGTGTGCGGCGAGAGCAGGCGGCGGATCCGTGTTGAGGATTGTTGGGAGAAGCAGAAAATATCAAGGGGGATTGGCAGGAATTACACGCACAATGACCCATAGGGTTTCCGCCTTTCCTACAGACGGGGTAAAAAAGTCGGGAGATACTCACCGTTGCTGCTTCACGCGGACTGCCTTCCGATATTTGAGCAAATACACACGAGCATGTTGGGTTAGTGGCACGCAAATCGCCTTTTTTGGTCATATTGATGCTGTGCGATGTCGGGAACACTGGTAATACACCACTTCGTGTGTGTGGCGGGTGGTACAACACCCATAACTTTTTGTTCTGCGCCGTTAGACGAAAATGTTCGGGATCGACGAAAGAAGGGAGGGATGTGACCTGCGGTTCAACGGTTCGTGCTGTTTTTGTTGCTGCCGGTCGCTTTCCCCCCTCTTTTTGCCCCCTTTCGCCGTAGGTATCTCATCCGATCATTTTGTTGTTTTCAACCGGTGAATCCGGACCGGACAAAAAAAAGAAAGGAAAAGGAAAGCAGAGATTGAGTTTCGGGGGCGATAGTCGCAGCCTTTGGATCGTCGAGAGACGAGAAGGGAACTCGCAGAGGGAAGAAGAGGAAAAAAAGGAAAGAAAAAAATAAATAAAAAGGAGACAGACGCCGAGAGACGAAGGGTGGAAGAGGCCGGCCAGTTCCAGTTCCAGCCCATTCACAAACTTCGCGCCAAAGAGGAAACCCGAGGACATCGCCGGGTTTCATTGGTTCCCCTCTTGGACGGGACCCCTTGCAGTAGAGGCAGAAGAAAAGGAGGGAAAAACCCTTTTTCGTCGTCTTTTTTCTGGCGGTGGCCCACTCGCACTCGCGGACGGGACTGTGGTGGTGGCAAAAACGTGTAGACTAAAATGTTTATATTTACCTATCGGTGTTGTTAGTATGGGGGGATATAGGGGAGAGAAAAGAAAGGCAAGATAACATCCACTTGTTTGGCCCCCCTGGGAATGTTTCAAGATAGGGGGGGGGGGGCGATGGAGGGGATGGGTACATGACCATACCGCCAGACTGGAGCAAGGTTGCGTTGTGGTGGTTGTGAGGGTGTGAAGATGCTTGGGGACTGTTTTGTCCTGGTGGGTTTCTTGATGGAGCGACTAACAACATCCATATAAAAGCTGAGGGGACGGAGAATGTCGTCGTCGGTCCAATGGTGATACTGATACTTGTCCAGTGTCAACAGTCCACGTAGACAAGAGTTAATATAAAATTCCCAGGAAAAAAAGACGCGAAAAGCCAATCGGCCAAAAACACAACACAAGTCGTTACCACACTAAGTGATTCTTCGCTGACAAAGACAAACGACCACACACAAAACCTCACCCATAGGGGGAATTTCTCTCCGGCCTGAAACACCAATGACCCGTTTCGCTGCACTTTATCTCTCTCTCTCTCTCTCTCTCTTCCACAGATAGTCACGTTTCTCTCTCACCCTCACACATTCTCGGACACAGCACAGTTTCCCACACACACACTCTCTCAGACCCCATTCTGCCATCTCTTCCGCCTTTGTGTGTTCCCTTGCGGGTTATCAAGCTTTTCTCGACGCACTCTGTGTCTCCCTTCGTCTCTTCCCCTGATTCTGGCTGGGTAGATACAGAACCTTGTTTTTCTCTCCTTACTCGTCGTGTGTTCTCCTGGATTCAACGGGCTGGCCCACTGACTCAACTATTATCTGTCTCTCTCTCTTGCGAATTGCGATCATCCATCATCCCTGGAGCTCTGGGACCTGGAGCCCTGGAGCGAGCCACGAGAAAAGCAGGCTTGCCGGCCTAAGATACCATATAGGAGAACCTAGAACTAGAGAAAACGCACACCAAGTATACCCATGTCGTCCCCTGCCCTGCCGCTGCTACTCTGATCCAGCATTCTTCCCCCCCGGACGTCTCATGTTTCCAAGTTCCTCTTATTTTTCTTCCTCCTCCTCGTGCTCTATTGTCCTCTAGGCCTGAAATTGCTATGCCTCTGTTTCTAGTTTGTGTGGGCTGCCCTTGATTTTTTTGTTGTGTGTCGGCTGGCTTCTCTTCTTCTGTGGCGCTCTTTCTGTCTGCCTCTGCTCTGCTCTACTTCGCTCTGCACCTGTCCCGATTTTCTGTCTACGCCTTTCTTGGCTGTCCCTAGCTGTGTTTCTTATACCTTCCCTCCCTTCCTCAGACCTCCTCCTCCGGACCTTTACGGACACGGACTCTGTTTCGACATCCCACAGCCGACGGATCTCCTGGAACCTCCCTTCTTCTTTTCCTTCTTTTCCTTCTTCTTCCGCTGTGTTGCATCATCGCGATTCTCGATTTCTCACAGTCCTCCAGACCTCTGCAGGAAATCTGTTCTGCTCTTGCTTGATTCTCCTTGTACATATCCTCACCCATACTCCATGGTCGGCCGCTCTTCCGCTCTTCCGTTCGGATCTTTCGTTCGACCCCGTGCTTGCAGCCTCGCGCTCTGTGCCTAGCTCACCTCCTGACTACTTCCGATACCAGCACCACAAACCAGCTCTGCCATACCGAAACCTTCCATCGAGTGGCGCCATTGGCCCCTGCGTGCGAACAATCGCCTGCCCGACGAGGCGCCACCTGCTCGACTTTTGCCCTTGCCGAGATACAAAAGGACTCGCTGGTCCTGGTGGTTGTGGCTGATTTCGCTTCTCGATTCCCTTCCTCATCAAAAAACCTCAATTGAGCGTTGAGCTATTCAGCTCCATTCATCCATAACCCTCCCCATAACCTCTTACTTACAAACCTCTATCCCGCACCTCACCATGGAACGCGGTGCCGCTTCCATGCTGGCCGCAATGCCGCGAGGCCTGCCCGACAACCCGGCCCAGACCATCCGCCGCATTCCACCACCTGCCATCTCGAACTCGCCCGTGCCGCCGATCCCTCCGTTCCCCAGCCATATCCGCGGTATTCCGTCGAACTCCACAAATCTCTCGGTATCATCCGTTACGTCGTCCGGACCGTCTCTCTCTCCGGCCGAGGTCATTGCCCTGGCCCACGAGGCCATGCGCGATGCCCTCCAGGAGACCGCCGCCCAGTCTCAATCACAGCCCGGAGACGTCAGTGATGTCGGTTCAGACTTGAAACCCGGAGTCACCATTGACTTGAGTCGGAAAAACATCAGAGACCTCCCTGAGGAGGTTGTCGACGTGATAAAGAACGAGCTGGAGAGGTTAGTACTATTCCATTATGCCCCGTTGCTCTTCACCCATCCACATCGTGCCGACTTGAACATCTTCAACAATGGAAGCATTTCTTTCTAACTTTTTCTTGTAATCCATTTCTTTCTCTTTTAGACTTGCTCTGTCACACAACCAACTTTCTTCCTTTCCTACCCGCTTTTCAGAGTGCACATCCCTTCGATATTTGAATGTCCGCAACAACCAGATCAAAGAGTTTCCACCTTCTGTATGTGTCTCCCTTTGAGGCCGTCTCCTATTTTTTTGGGGGGACTTTGCCACTTCAGCCTTTGTCATCTCCAAATGGGTTTCTTCCTGCAGCTCTTACTAACCACTGGCGGACTGCCTTGCGTATTCTGTGTACAGCTCTGCGACTTGAAATCTCTTGAAATTCTCGACTTGGGTCGCAACAAACTGCGGATATTACCCCCGGAAATCGTTAAACTCTCCTCATTGAAGGTGCTCGCCGTCCAGAAAAACCGGATCGAAGAACTGCCCGTGTGTCTTGCCGACATGGTCTCCCTTCATATCATCAAGCTGGAGGGCAACGATATCACCTTCCCACCGCCGGAAATCTTGCAACTCCAGGCCCCGAGTCCCCCCAACGACGGAGTCGCTAGAGGCGAGAGCGAATTCAACGAAGTCGCCGTCACCACCAACATCAAGAAATTTTTGAAGCAAAAGTCTTTGACGGGCCGTCTGGAGATCGACACCGGCGGCGACGAATCTAGCGAGGGCGCCGAAACCCCCCGGATACCCATGCGACGCGTCGTCAGCGGCCGCTTCCCCGTGAAAGTCAATGGCACCGATATGCCCGACCTCCGCTCCCCCGCCATCACCCGACTACCTGTAAATTCCAACCGGGCGCACTTCCGCGGGCTCTCCCAACAGTCGACGACAACCCCGATTCTCACCACCACCACCAATAACATGCGACGACCTGGAGTCATGCCCCTAACCATTGGGGGCAACGTCAGCGAGCGCGTGCGCAGCAATTCGGAGACCCTGTTTCAGCAACGCCAAGCCAGCGGATCTATTGCCGACCGCATGGATGGACGATCCCGGAGAATGGGTATTGTGCCGCGGAAGCCCTCTGAGCTGGCCACGCTGGATGAAGGTCAGGCGAATAATAATCGTCTGAGCCACTATCGCGGTCTCAGCCATGGCTCGGCTATGCAGGGTGGCAGCGCCGGCAGCCTGGCAGTGAAGAGTCCTTCAAGCCCGCCATCGGAGCCCGGCATGCAGCGACCTATCTATGTTCGGCGGTTATCGATACTGCCCGAGAGACGCCGAGAGTCGAAGATGAGTGACCCGCTGATCGAAACCGCCAAAGGAATTCTATATTCCGTCTTCCAGATCCATCCCATTATCCAGATGCTCATGGGCCTTACAAGCGACGGCACGTCTAAGCGATCGAGCCTCGAAATTGTGTTTTACAACACGAATTCTCATGTGCAGGATCTAGAGCAGGAGATCCAAAAGCATGACCTGGCCATGAACAGTGACGGTGGTGGCGGCGCCTGGGCTAACGCTCCCGGCGAAAACGAGAATCTTCACCGGGCGTGTCAAGCGCTGGTTGGCGCTTATTCGCATGTTTGCTCGCTGCTTTCGGGACACGTCGATTCGTTTGTCGATAACGGCGACCCGAGATATATCCGGACGCTGCTGATGCTTCTGTATAATAGCATCATGGAGCTGAGAGTCACGGTGTCGAGCCTGTCTGTTGGCAAGAGCGGGCCGATTGTGCCTTTGTCGTCGAATTCAGGGAATTCGATGGCGAACGCCATGTCAAGCATGATAGGGGCCAAGGGCAACGGCACACGCACGCCGCCTCGTCTTGACTCTCTGCGCGGGCTTCCGTCATCTTCTGGCCACCCCGGCCACCCTGGCCGTGGCTCATCTCTCGGCGAGACCATCCGGCCGTATCCTCCGCGATCTCGATCTCGAGATAATAATTCGATATCAACCATGATGGCCATGGGCGAACGATCGGGCTCGATGTGGCAGCGAGGCCGTAACACGAGCAACCCTAGCAACCTGCGAGTCGCGATCGATCTCCCGTACTCTAGCGGCGTCAACCCCCGACTGGTGCAGGTGACATCGGCCACTCCACGATCGGGCGAGTCATTCCAGTCCACGTCGACGACATCTGGAGGCGCTGGACCCGGCGGCGTTGGCAGTGGCGGCGCGGGCAGCGGCAGCGCGAGCGGCAGCATCGGTAGTGTTGGCGGAAGCAGCAGCGGCGGGCGTGGAATGATCGACTACTCTGACGAGGACCGGCAGTTCGAGAAGATCTTCCTGTCGCTGAAGAAGTCGACCGAGCTGGTCCTGAAGATACTGCCCGACTTCAACTCGATGCTGACTGCTGGACTGCGTGGAGCAGTGTCGCAGCGTGTGCGCGAGGATCTCGTGCGGGTGTGGAGAGGCCTGATTGACTGCACCACCACGGTCATCGGCCAGACGGAATCGCTCAAGTCGCGCATGTCGATGATCATGCTCAAGGACCCGGCCATCCGGCTGCACACGGCGTTTTGGAATCTGTGCAACAACTTTTTCGTGTCGTGGAGCCAGCTGGGAGACATGCTCAAGATGGAGGCCAACAAGCTCCCGATTCCGCACGAGAGCCTGGTGCGACTGAAACCCATCCACGTCAGCATCAAGGAAACGGTCGACTACACCCACCGGTCACCCTGGAGCAGCTTCCTGCCGCAGTCTGGCCAGACCGGCAGCGGTACGCTGAGCCCGCTGTCGGCGATCCAGGAGACGGTGCCGATGGCCATGCAGATGCAGATGCACATGCAAATGCAGCAGCAGAACGGCCATTCGCACCACGCAGTGCACCACCAGCAGCAACACTCGTCACCGAGCCAGTACCAGGGCCAACACCAGCACCACGGCTCGCACTATCAGCAGCAGCAGCTGCCGGTGACGCCGCAGAGCGCGGCGTTGGGCCCGGCTGTGCAGGCGACGGTGCCGTCGACGCCGCAGAGCGCGTCGTTTGCAGGCGCGTTCAATGGCGGGGTGTTTGAGCGGGCCGAGGCGCTGATGGCGTACGGCGGGATCGCCATGTCGCGGGCAGGCACGATGTCGTCGTCGGGTGACCTCAGCAACGGAGGCGGCAGCGGGGGCAGTCTGGGCGGCACGATGACCACGTTTGCGAGCGACGGGTCGATGACGCCGGTGTCGGCGATCAATAGCCCGTTGCCGGCCGGCATGTATGCGGGTGGCAGCGGGCTGATGGCCCAGCAGCAGCAGCAGCAGCCACAGACGGTGCGGTTCAACGGGCCGAAGACGGCGTTCTAGAAGAACCGGCTTTAGACCGTAGGATCTGCTCGTTGGATCCATTGAGACTGCAAAGAAACACACACGCGCCTTGCTCTATCAATCAAACACATGCACTCTCCTTCCGCTTTCCGTTTTCTACTCTCTTTACCAATCTTGTACATCTGCAGTCGTCACGGTGGCCCTCTTTTTACCTTGCTTCAAATTCATGAACATTTTCATATAATTCTTCTTCATTCCTCTTCATTTTTTTTTCCTGCGGCTGGCCTGGTTTTCCAAATATTTTTCATCTTGCGTCGTTTCAATTTTTTGCATCAGCGGACAACTGCCATCTTTTTTTTTTTCTGAACATGCACCAGATGTTGGCACAAACTTGGGAGGGAATGGACGTTTTCTTTTGCTTTTTTTTTTTAACTGGATACTTTACTTCACACTCTGGGTTTCTTGCTTTCTCGTTTTTTTGCCTTGTTTTTTGTTTTTGGCGTGAGTGGCATTGCTTGTTTTTTATACGGATGGGAGGCAGCATGTGCTTTTTCTTCTAATGTTTTACGGGTGTTTCTACGGAGCTCATGTTTTTTTGAAGCTTGTATGTTGCGAACGGGCGAGAGAGAGACAGGTTCTCAGCAGGTTATTCATTCTATACAACATATCCGGTGCTTTGTGGTACTGGCATGCTAAGCTATTTTTGTGGTTTTTTTCTTCTTTTCTTTCATGTTGTGTTGTGCACCGTGACGTTGTGTGTCTGCGTTTAACTGATTACAACCGTATCGCGATGCCCGTATCACCGTTTGAAGTCACATGATGCGTTTGCCACGAGACGGAATGTTCGTTTGCTGGTTGGAGGGAAACTGGCAGGCGCGCACAGATCCATCCAATCCAACGAGAAAAGGCAGACAACCCAACCTCCAGTATATAACACGGCGAATCACGTGCCAACGTTGCAACGACCCAGAAGGATGAAATCTCTGGAACCGCCAGCAGACAACTTTGTGTCGTTTGGACTCATCTATCACGGCCTATCACAGCGTCAGGCTGGTGTTTTTGTCTCTTGTGTCTTTCTCCTTTGCTTGTCTTGCTTCTGCATGCCGGTTCTCTCCCAAGCAACCCTGGTCGTCGCTTTGCTTCCCGTGTCTCTTTTCCCCTCACCTCACCGTTCCTTGGATTTTTTGTGTCTCTTTCTTGTTTCTTCCTGCATCCTGCATCCAGCTGTGTTTTCTTTCTGATTCGGATTCGGCAAAGTCTCACCTCGCTGGCTTCATCGGAGACGACATCTGGTGATCATGGACGGCCGTTGAGACGCTGGGCAACTCTGCTGGTTTCTCAAGGTTCTGGTTGGATACTGAGCCGGGCCTGCCTCGCCGTTTCTTTTGGATTTTCTTTTCTTTTTTATATGGTGTTTTCCTCTTTATGAATCACGAGTCCCTTCCATATTATATATTCTCTTTACCTAAAACCTCTTTTTTTTCCCTTTCTTTTGTCACTATCATGTCCTCTTCCCCCGCCTCTCCCGCCTCCCCCGCCGGTGTTGGCGCCGCCTCCGCCGACTCACCGCCGCTTCAGCCGTCGTCGTCGCTATCGATGGTCCCGGCTTCCGCCGACACTGGCGCCACTCGACCGCCCCCGTCTACCCTGCGTCCGCCGCCACCGCTTCCGCCGTTTCCGTTTCTCGGCACTAGTGCTGCCGCCGCCGCCACTATTAGCCGCCCGCCCTCCGCCGGAGCCTCGCGGGCCGTGCTCTCGGCGGCGGCGGCCATCTCCGCGACGGTGACCTCGACGCTAGCCTCTGGTCGCCGGGACCACGTGAACGGACACTCCCGGCGGCCGTCGTCGTCGTCGGCCGCCTCGGGAACCGCCCACGCCTCGTCCAGCTCGGCCACCGCCGTCAACTCGTCCGGCAGTGCGTCGCAGGCGCCGGGGCCGCCGGGGCCGCCGGCCTCGCTCCCCAACCTACGGCTGCAGCCGCACCTGCCGTCGGCCGACTCGCAGCGCCACGTCGACGAGGCGCGCACGGCGCTGGTGGCGTCGTTTGCGAACCTGATCGACCCGGAGCTGCAGGGGCGGGCGGCGATGCTGCACGCGAACCGCGCGGTGCTGGACCGGCAAGAGCGCGAGGTGGCGAAGGCGACCGAGGCGCTGCGGCGCGAAACTGACCGGCTGGCGCGCGTGGCGGGCGATGCGACGCGCAGCATGAAGGAGCTGGGTAACCTGCAGAACTGGGCCGAGGTGGTCGAGCTGGATCTGATGGCCTTGGAGGAGACCATGCGGCTTGTGCGGCGCGGGAGCTGTGCCAGCGACTGCTGTAGCTGCTCGTGCAGCGACTGCGAGGACGGCGAGTGGAGCGGGAGCGAGGCTGGGCGCGGGGACGATGAGGATGATCGGCCGAGTGCATCCGGTGGATCCGAGTCGTCTCTGAAGAGTGCCGGCAAGAACGTAGCGGGTGCTGAAGTGGGGTCGGCTCAGAAGCTGGATGCTGCTGTGGTGGACTCGATAACGTCGACTTCTCAGAATGTTGAGGCGGTCGGCAGTATCGAGGCTGCTGTGGAGGCCGTCACGGCTACTGTTGAGATGGCTGTCGACGTAGCCACGAAAGCTGTTGTTAACTCTGCCATTGAAGCGCTTGCTCCGGCCGGTACTGTTGACACGGCCGCCGTGGATGTGATCACCGAGACTCCTGCTGAGACCCCTGCTGAGACTACTCTCCTCGCTGAAGCTGAGGTTCAGGCACCCGTTCAAGTTGTGGACAAGACTGCTGTTGAGATCGTTGCCGAGCGTGTTGTGGACTTGGTGAACCCGGATCTATCGTCTGGTGACGCTGTCTCCCAAACTCTGGCCAAGTCGTCTCTTGAAGTCGAAGGATCTAGTGCGGAAGTTTCTCTTTCGAAACCCACGGAAATCCCTGCTGAAAACGCGTCTGTCCCAGCAGGTTTGGTGCTGGTGCCACAAACAGTTGTTGAGTCTCTTGACGAAGCTCCGCCTGCTAAAGTGGCTGATGTTCTCACCATCACCGAGCCTTTGCAGTCTGTGGAAGCCGACACTCCGGTTGCCGACCCTGCTCCAGTTGCCAATGACCTACCCGTGGACGCGGAGACCCCTGCAGATGCTGCGATCTCCGCGGGGCCCGAATTCTCAGTCGGCGCGCCGAAGCTTGTTGAGGCGGCGCTGTCGGAAGACGAAATGCCTTCACCGGTGGTTGAGGAGTCTGTGAATGTAGCGGAGGCTCGAGCATCTGTTGATCAAGCCCTGCAAGTTCTCGCCTCGCCCGAGCCGGAGCCTCTCGTTGCTGGGCCAGACCCTGTTCATGGGTTTGAGGGCTTGGCGCTATCCACCGCGGTCCCCACACTCGCTTCTGTGGAGCCACTGCAGGATCTGATCGAAGAATCTGCCGCGCCCATCGCATCCGGCGAGGCTCTGGAATTGGCAGCAACTGAAACGCACGTCGATTCTCTTTCTGCGCTCCCGGCTGGCGGTGACATCCAACTTGCTTCCCGTGAGACTTGCGAACGCTCCCCAGTCCTGATGATGGATGACTCTGTCATGGTGTCGCCTACGATCAGCTACGCGGCTCCCAACGACGAGGTCCTTTTTGTCGACTCGCTGGTCTCGTCATTCGAAGCCCTCAGCATCTACGAGCCTGCCGTCCGGCCAGTGGCCGCGCCCGAGCCGGCCAACGAGCCCGAGGCGGAGCTCCTGCAACTGCCTCAAGCCTCGCCCGCGGCATCGTCAACGGAGGTCCAGGAGCAGCTTGAACCCTCTTCGGACATCGTCGAAGAGACCGTGATCGCGGCCCCGGCAGAGTCCGTCATCGACGGGCCCGCCCCCGCCCCAGTACTTGCCACCACCATCACCGCCACCGCCGCCGCAACCGCCGCTGAAGCCATCGCGGAAAACAAGGCGGCACAACCAGCCCCAGCAGTAGACGCCGGTCCTGCACCACCGGTACAGTCAGTGACCCCCTAACCACTCCCCCTTCCCCTTCCCAAATATTACAGTAACAAATGCCACCAGCTGTGGCCCCAAATGATATCGATATCGAGCGTTTTCTTTTTTTGGAAAACAGTTCCCACTTCCCCTATCTGACATGATTTTCTTTCTTTCTCTTGCTTTTTGCGCGCGCGCTCTCTCCTTTGCTTGCTTTGATCCAGTCACACACACTCTCCTTTCTACCTGTTTTCTGTTTGTTTCGTCGTTATCTTCCACGTATCACGACACCACCTCGACTTTTAATCGCCATCTTCGTCTCTTTGCTAGATTTCTTGCGGCGTTGCTTTTGCTACGGATTGCCCACCTGCTATCTTTGACGTCATCTGCGGGTTTTGCTCTTCCGTACCTGTTTTTGTTTTTTAAAGTCTTACGGATCACGAATTCTCTTGGGAAGGTTTATGAAATTGTTTACATACATCATTATATTATGAAGCTCGGGGCAGAAATGGGGACGGCCGGCGCGTTTGTGACGACGGTGTTCGGTAGATTTTGGCGGCGGTTGTTGTGCGATCCTGATGTTGAGATACGCCGTTTATGACCTCGAGCGCTAGTACCTTTCCATGTTTATGTATTTACGAGAGATGGCTACGTTCATTTTTGAATGCACTTGTAGATTCTTGCTTCATGTTGATTGGTGTATGTATGTGAATAAGTGATGATAAGGAGTTCATTAAAAGAGTATTGAATAAGTCAGACTATAACGACGTGTTTTCCGGCTGCACGAACAAAGAGGAAGCAAACACGACCCCCCTTCCTGAACACTGAGCGGCAAAAACATCGACGGCCGTCGCAGATCGAATATAAGAGATATAGCGCCGCCCCATCTGCATTACCGGCCTTAGTACCCTGCCAACCGTCCCTCCATGTAAGAATACCCATTTCCCAAGCGTTGGCATACCACTTACACAACTGCACCCAATCAGGAACTGTGAGATTTGCAGATAACAAATATCTGGCGCTTACACAATGCCGGGAAGCATGACGTAGCTCTTCTTCTTGTACTTGTCACCAAACTCCTTGCGATAGGCACGTTCTTTGCCCTTGGCCCACGCCTGCATCTGGAAGGCTCCGATCGCGATGAACAGGGCCACGGCCCAGCTGCGGCTGGAGATGATGATGCCCATCCACGAGATGACTTCGAACATGTAGTTGGGGCAGGTGACCAGGTTGAAGCCCAGACCGGTGGGGATCTTGCGCTCAGTGCCGCCGGAGGACCGCAGCGACGCGAGGTGCAGGTGCACCGAGGCGTTGGCAATTTCACCGAGGAAGAACAGGACAAAGCCGGCCAGGTCGACAATGGGCGTGTCGGCCGTGGCGGCGAGCGACCACGGCGTGTACACGGTCGCGGCGACCAGGAAGCCGGAAATGGCCCAGTAGAAGAACGAGTTCTTGAAGATGTTGAAGGCCGGCATGGTGCTGGCGGAGAACTTGTGCACAAACAGCGTCTCGAGCTCGCGCTTCACAAAGTGGCCGACAACCATGCCGAAGGTGAGCCACTGGGTGTTCGACAGCGGCGGGGCGTTCTTAAACACATACGGCCGGGCGGCGAGAACGAGGACGTGCATCAGGATCGGACCGAAGTACTCAACGAGAAACACGGTTCTCCAGGCAATTTGGGGGCCTACGCAAGGACAGGTGGTCAGCTTCATTGGCGTGCAGCAGCTTCATCTTGGCAGGTCTTTGGGGAACGTCATACCCAGATCCTTCACCAGGATCTCTCCGGATGCAACCACATCCTGCTCGGAGCCAATGGCGGCGTGCTTGTCCTTGAGGGTCTTCTTGGTCGTCGGGTAGAAGAGGCCGACCCGGTTGTGGTCGCGGATGCCGGTTTGGCGGGCAATGAGAATCTTCAGGTCCTCAACCTTGGTGTCGGGGGAAACCTCGAGGGTCTTCGGAAGCTTCTTGAGCGGCTTCTTCGGAGCTATAGTGGGCCAGTTAGGTTTGGTGTTAGCTCCCGATGGAAAGAGAGAGAGAGAGAGAGAGAGAGAGAGAGAGGGGTATGCCCCTTTGCAATGCTGACGCAGTAACTTCCAGCATGTGAAACCTTGCCCACATGGCCAGAGAGAGAGAAGGGCTCGCCTCAGACCGGCTAACTTACCGCGGTCAATGAGCGTCAGGGTGATTTTAGACGCCATTTTTGGAGATTGGATGGGTGGTTTTTGCCTCCACTTGGTCAGTAGTCGGATATGGAATGGAGATCAAAGCTTCAACGTGAAAGCAAAGATCTCTGCTGTGGATTGTGGTATATCCTCGAACTTGTTGGGGCAGGGGCTGTGGATGTGGAACAATACAGAGGACAGCTGGCACCAGCTGATGGCAGCTGCAAATAGGCGTGTAGTTGTACAAGGACAAGGATATAAATATAGATGGAAAACGTATGAAGAGATTTGGAGAATTCGAGAGAAATGATGCTGAAGATATAGAAAACGGCGGATGGGAGGCGGAAAGGAAAAGTCGGCAGATTCTTACTACATAGTTAGTTACTCCGCGACGTCCTTCCTTCCAGCAACTCTCAACAGATTCGTTTTGCTGACGCTCCGGATTTTGTTGAAGAAGGAGCTTCCAGCATATGAGAGTCCGCCTTCAGCATATCACAATCCGTGCCTCGGCAGTGGACCGCTTCTTAGGGTTGGTGGTCAAATCCAACCCTAAGATTAGCCTGACTTACATAATTGCCCAAGCCTCACGTGATTGTTCTTGCCTGAGGCAAAATCGTAGCCCTAGCAGTGGAAAGCCCAGTTTATCGCCCACATTTTCGCCAAACGTTTTCTACTCAAGCCAAAAGCGACCCTACCAAAATCCTGACCAAGGAAAAAAAGGCACAACTTAATACTTTTCTTCCAATTCCTTTGTTGAACTTCTCTTTTCTCCTTCCTCCAAACTTCACCATCACTACCCAACGACATTTCGAGATTTTCATAAAATCCATCAAGTAAGTCGAGAACGGCGGTCTCTCTATCGGAATCATTCGGTCGAATGCGTCCTCGTCAAAGACTTGCCCACAATATCTGCTCTGCTCCTTTCGTCGCCGCAGATTCATCCGCCAATCGATCCGTCGTTTCGATTTGAGATTCCTTCTGAGGGCGTCCAGATTTTCAGAACACGATCTCGTTTGGCTTGGATTTCTGCTTTCCTTCCTTGTCCCTCATTCAAAGTGATCATTGGCTAATCTTTGCTCTGCTCTCTTTCTCTCCAGATCTCGCAATCATGGGTATCTCGCGCGACTCCCGCCACAAGCGTTCCGCCTCCGGTGCGAAGCGTGCCTACTACCGTACGTCGTGAACACTCCAACATACCTCCTCATACCTAGATAGTTACAGCGCACTGCAATATGCGTCAAGCATACTGCGTGTACCCCCATCGAAAGCCCGTATGCGGATCAATGCAACAGAGGGAACATTCCCCCGCCTGCTTTAGAGACCATGCGTTCTGACCTGATTGTAATTATACAGGGAAGAAGAGAGCTTTCGAGCTTGGCCGCCAGGCTGCCAACACCCGTATTGGCCCCAAGCGTGTCCACACCGTCCGCACCCGTGGCGGTAACCACAAGTACCGTGCCCTCCGCATCGACTCGGGCAACTTCGCCTGGGGCTCTGAGGGCTGCACCCGCAAGACCCGTGTCATCGTCGTCGTGTACCACCCGTCCAACAACGAGCTGGTGCGCACCAACACCCTGACCCGCTCGGCCGTCGTCCAGATCGACGCCACCCCCTTCCGTCAGTGGTACGAGGCCCACTACGGCCAGACCCTCGGCCGCAGACGCCAGCGTGCCCAGGGCACCGCCGCCGAGGTTGAGAAGAAGAGCTCCTCGGTGCAGAAGAAGCAGGCCGAGCGCTTTGCCCTCCGCGGCAAGGTTGACAACGCCCTCGAGCGCCAGTTCGAGGCTGGTCGCCTGTTCGCCATCGTGTCCAGCCGGCCCGGCCAGTCCGGCCGTGCTGACGGATACATCCTCGAGGGCGAGGAGCTTGCCTTCTACCAGCGCAAGCTGCACAAATAAGCGTGTGCGTAGTAGCATATGCCTATGGTGTATATGTGTGCTTTGCCCGAGGAGTTATTTTTTTTTCCTTGAAAAAAGTTTGGGTGTCGGTTCTTTCTTTCTGGTAGTATCTCTTTTCTTATGATCAGAAATGACAATAATGATTCCACGGCTTGGGCTCTGATTCTGGGTTCTCTATCTTCTCTTGCTTCTCTCTCTTTTATCTCCGTATCATCACTTCTTTACAGCCGTGCTTTTCCTGTGGGAGCTGCTCCCCCTTCCACGGACTCCTGAGAGCGGAAGAATACAGAACCTGGGGTTTGGGGCACATGCCGTTGTGTTGTTATTTCCCTCCATGTCCATGGAGGAGAGATAGCCTGCATCCGACTCGGAGCATTCACACGCCCTGTTTCTTTTTTTTTCTTTAGTTGTTGCGTGGAGGCATGGGATGAACAAGGCAAAAAAAGGAAACCTTGTTCTCTGCTCTTTTTCTATTGGGACTCTTTTTTCGTGTTTTTCCACCCGGGGAATGGTGTTATTTTTCAACTGGGTCTTTTTCTTAAACGGGTCATGTTACGCCGACGAAGGATTAGGGGGTTTTAGGTATCTGATAGCGGTACTTAGACCAATTGTTTTTCTTGAGGCATTGCAAAAAAGGGAATTCAAAATACGTTCACAATGTTCCTTTTGCCTGTCATGCAACACTAGAGAGGAGAGAGAGTTACGAAAACAACAAAAATTTTGATTCAAAGGCGTTTGTATCGGAGTTATGGCTATGTGACGGTGTAGACATGCAATGTGATCTATGCTACGTTCCTTTCACGCTACAGATCACCGAGGAGCACATGAATGTGAGAGGATGGAAATATATTGAGGAGAAGTATCCAAAACACTGAACCCCTCCCAAGGAAACACAACTCCACCCAGCCCGAATGAGGCATGGATTCTGCAAGAAAAGACTCAAAAGCAATAACAGAAGACAAACAAACGGAACGAAACAGGACAGACGATGTGTAGTGCAGAAAAAATCTATATGAAAATGAAAACTGAAATTTGTGTGGGTGGGAGAATGCCGTGTCATATCGTTATCGAGATAGAAGATAAAAGAAAGAAAGAAAAAGAAAAAACGGGACAAATCCAGGGGGACCCAGAAAGTGCCGCGCGGAAGAGAAAGGAAAAGGGGAAGACTGCGGTGTACCGCTTTGCTGGATTGCTGGGCTTTGGCTCTTCTTCGGTGATGAGGTTTATCGAAAACGGCGGCACGCGTCCAGCACACCCAAAAGAACAGCACGAACAGAAAACCCCATAGCATCCAGATGGAAAAGACAGTGTAGTGTAGCTGCCTGCCGTTTCTAACGATACGGGAAATAAAAAGAGAAAATCCGTTGGTGTATGAAAGACTGGGAACCAACACACACGGTGGAAAAGGGAATGCGAGAAACAGCTTGAATTCTTCTGGGTGACGGGGCACATCGGCAATCAACTTCGTATCGCTCTTGATGGGAACTTGATTGATTTTTTTTGTTTGGTTTTTTATGCCCGAGCTCTCAGATTTCTAGAAACAAACAGATGAAGGATGTGCTATGTGTGGTGTGCGTGCGTGTGTGGTATTCCGGATAGATGCACACAACCGAGAAAAAGAAAAAAAGAAGAAAAAGAAGGGTCCGTGACAAGCTCAGTTCGTAAACTGCCGCTTCATGTCGGTCCATTTGCGCGTCAGCGTCTCGTGCTGCGCGTTGATCTCGGCGTACTGCATCTTGGTCTGCACGAGCTCCTCCTCTAGCTCGGTCATCTCCGTCTCCAGCCGCATGTTCTCGTCGTGCACCTTCTGGTTGCGCTTCATCAGGTCGTCGCGCTCGAGCTGCCACGCCTGCTCAATCTCCTCGGGCTGCTTCTCAATCACCACGCGCAGCTCGCGCACCTGGCCGCGCAGCGACTCGTTCTCGTCCTTCAGCTCCTCGTTCTCGACTTTCGTGTGCACGAGCTCCGTTGCCATCGCCGTCTGCTCGCGGTCGCACGCCTCGATGCGCTCCTCGAGCCGCCGCAGCCGGATCGTCAGGCTCGCGTTGGACGTGCGCAGGTTGTCGAGCTCGGCCTCGCGCTCGCGCTCGGCCTTGGTCTTCTCCTCCCACTCGGCCGCGTACGCCTTCAACACCTCGGGCGTCAGCTTGATGTCGCACGCGTCGCGCACCAGCTGGTCGGCGCGGTACACCTCCTTGTCGACGCTGGAGCTCGAGCTACCGAAGAAGCCGTTGTCCAGGATGCTGCCGGCGCTGGGGTCCTTGTCGATGTACACGTCGAACACTTTGTCCTTCAGGAACGTCGTGAGCTGCTGCATGTCTTGCATGCCGAGGAGAGTGGCGGCGTTCTTCTGCATCAGGACGATGCCGAAGCGGAGAATGGCGGTCAGGCCCTCCGACAGGATCAGGTCGTAGATTCGCAGCACGAGCTGGAGTGGGAAGCGGTACGCAAACAGGGTAAGGAACCATTGCGTGGCGTACAGGTGCGGGGAAATGCCTCGGCGGTGGAGGTGGCAGTACAGGGCCGGCTCGACATCCTCGAGCAGACGCTCAAACTGGTACAGATGCTTGTGCAGGCCAGGCATATCCTGGATGAACAGATCGCGCAGTTGGTAGTGGTTCATCAGGCGGACCATCATGCAGAAGGCTTCCTCCTCCGACATGTTGAAAAGCAGCGGCATGGCGATGAAGTTCATGCCCTGGGCGTACCCCACATTCTCATCGAACAGGGCATAGGCCTTGCAAACGCCGAACAAGCCGTCCTGCAGACCCTGGGCGGCAGCGAACTTGGAGTAGCTCGTGCGGGTGCCCATATCCCGGCGAATGGTCTTCTCGAGCTTTTGCAGCATGGCCGAATCCTCCTTCTGCTTGCGCTTCTTTTCCGCGGCGGCGGCAGCCTGGGCCTTAATCGATGCCTCCGAGGCGGACGGCGTTTGCGACGAGATATCCGAGTGCACCGACGACGCCGACGAGTCCAGGCCAGCGGCGCTGGCAGACTCGGCGCTGTTGTTGTTGGTGCTGCTGCCACCAGTGCTGCTGCCGGAAACGCTGACCGATGTGGCGTTGCTATGGCGGTTGACCTCGGCATCGGTGCCTCGCGCAACCAGTTCGCGGTACATAACTTCGAGTTCGTCGTTTTTGCTCTGCGCCAGCACCTGCCACACAACGCCGCGGATGGCGTGGGGGATACCCTTCGCAATTGCCTTGTTCAGCTCCTCGGCGCTCGATCTCGCCACGGCGGCCGGACCCTCGTACACCACATTCTGCCAGAGGTCCCAGTCGACTTCGCCCTCGCTCATGGTTGACGGGCCGGCCGACACCCCCGAGACTGTACCGGGGGCCAGGTTGGGGTTGGGAGTGGTGGGGATTGGTCCGGTGGAGTTGTCCTCGTCTTCGGAGGACGGCGAAGCGGTCAGGTTGGTGGTGGCGGACTTGGGGGCGTCGCCGGCGGTGGGCTCGCCGCTACCGGCGGACTCCTGGCGCATGCGCACGGCCTTGAAGCGCTCTTTCAGGCTGGCGCGGTGCGGCTGGGCCGACGAGCCATGGGCGCCTTCTTCGTCCAATCGGCCCAACATCATTTCCGGGTTGCTGGTTACTGTGGCGATGGAGCTGCCGGTGTTTCGTCGGGCGGATGTGACGGGGGGAGGAGTGGTTTCCTTCTCTTTGGTGACTGAATTTCGAGAAAGCCAGGAGAAGGGGCTGGTGAGTCTTCGACTGGGGGCCGCAAATGCGGGTTGCGGTTCCTGTTGCTGCTGTTGTTGGGTTGCGGGAGAGAAAAAGGAGCCCGACAACGAGTGTGCCGGACTTTTATTCGGAGAGTTGGCCGGAGGCGACCAGGGAAGCGAAGGCAAGGCGTTGGCTAAGCTTCCGAGAGTGAGGGTTTTGCTTTCTTTGGGTGCATGATTTGACGATCCTATTGGTGAGGAGGAGAAGAACAGATATGAGGAGAGATCAGCCAGGGATTTGGAATTTTTGGGGGGTTATGTATGCATGCATAATTAAGGTGGGTAGGATTAATTCGCTGAGTGGTTGTAGTTTACAAGGCTTGTGCAAATCGTGCGGTTGGGCGGGCGGGCTGTAGATCAATAACCAACCAACTAACCAAACATTGTTCAATAAAAAAAAAGAACAGTGCGTGGTGTGGTGTGGTTCCACTTGGAACGGTCGGAAGACGAAGAAACAAAAGCCGGAGGTAAACACGAAGCAAATATTGACAGACAAAATGGCAAGGGAAGGAAAAGAAAATCCCAACGGCGATCAAGGGGTATGGATGAACACTCATTTTAGGCGAGCAGAAATCCCGAGCGAGCGAACGAACCTTGTGACGGAGCTGCAGGAGACGCAGCAGATCCGGAAGATATTGAGGGTGAGGGTACAGCGGGTGGTAGCACACGAGACGGCGGGGCTGCAGGTGTGGTGGTATCGTCATCGAGGCTCACGGTGTCCATGTTCGCAGCGCTGGACAAGTCGTGGTCGAAGACGGCGGATTTGCGAGGGCCCGTCTCAGACTCCTTCTTGGGCTGGACGGGAGAGAGTGTGGGCAGGGCGGGAGAAGGCTCGGCAGACACGGGCGACGAGATTTGGAATTCGGCGGCGTCGGGAGTGTCGGCGGCGGGCTTGGTTTCGTCCGTCAAGGCGCGGGTTCGGGGCGGGGGGCTGCGCTTGGTGAGAGATCGGATGGAGGAAGCGTCGACGGCGTCTTCGAAGGAGTCCTGTATGGGATGTAAAAGTGTGGGTTAGAAGGATTGGAGAGAAAGGAATCGAAGAGCAAGTGAGCAGCGCAGAACCGGTGAGAAGCAGAGAGACACAGGGACATGAGAGTGAGATGAGACATTCAGACACAGACAGCAACGGGACCTGGACACCGGTAAAAGTGGTGAGCAGCTGTCCGGCCAGACAATTCGAGAGACACGAAGCCATCATCCCACTAGGATGAAGGTGGTCTCGCGATGCGGATCCTCTGCTATCCAATCACTATGCTCCCGGGACACGAGACCAAGTGAGAGAAGCTTATTTTCCCTCTCCCCCGGGTCTCTCTGGTATGCGCCACCACGTGTGTATTTCTTTTGCTGGATAAGTTGCTTCTGTTCATAATTACAAGTCCGTTTTGGCGAGAGCAAGGCTCAGTGGTGAGGCAGCAAGGGGAGATAAAAAAAAAAAAAAAAAGGAAAGCCCCTGAAGTAGCCAGGGGGATACACGGCCGAACTGAAAGACGACAACAACGGCGTGTACTTGGAATTGGCTCTGCTGGGAAATGGGAGGCATCATTAATTACCATGTCTTCTGACTCGTTCTCGGCAGAGCCTTTCCGGGGCTCCGGAACGACGGTAGGCTCGGAGTCGGCTGGTTGCGCCATGGCGGGAGAGGTTTGCTGTGAGTGGGTCTAGGCGGGCGAGTGTGGCTTATAATGTGAGTCGAGATGGCGTCGATCGGAGGCGTCGAAGGGCAACGGCCCGTTCAGAAGTCGAGAGGGAAGTCGTGACGAAGGACAAGCGAACGAGCTAAGTTAAAGGCGTTGGACAGGATTGACTGGCGGTCAGTCAGATCTTCGTGAGGGGGGTGTGAACACGAAAGAGGGCAGGTCTAAACGGCCAGAGCACGAGATTAAAGGAGACAGGGAGAAAAGAATGGACGAAAACCCAAAGATTCACGAGGGAGAGGAAGAAAAAGAAACGAAGAGCCCAAGAATCAGGGGCATCGATGAGAAGGAAGAAAAAGAAAAAGAAAACCAAGAACCATACAAAGAATTTGAAGGGGAAACTATGGTTAGGGAAAGGAATGGAGGGGGGTGTGGACTGAAGAAAAAAAGGGAGGTTGAGATTTGAGATGAGATGAACTAAAGCTTGCGGATTTTCGCTGGGAACGAGATTTGGTCGTGTCGAAGACGTGTTTTGGGCGACAGGTGGCGGCAGCTGTGTGCAGGTGGCAGACCCCTTACAGCGGGTCGTCCCTATAATTCAGGCGGTACGTGCCCTCTGCGGTGTGCTTTCCAGGGCCGCTTCAGAGTGGTTCAGCGTGTTTCAGCGGTGGTTACCGCCCTGCGACGTGGCCTGATCTTCGACACGTCACGTAGCAAGATGAAGCTTAGCAGCGAGCATATATACTCACTTTGGAACAGTCGGTGAACATAGCACTTGGCTGTGTTTCTCGCGGTCTCACCAGCTTCACCTATTACTCCTGCTATCACCACGCCGGAAGTTGATGTGTACAGCCCGGCTATTTGTACTGATACTTCCCTCTCGCACCGCTCTAATTGACGAGCATCTCCTGTTGATTGTATCAGTACTTTATGCACTGCCGGCCTGCATATGCAGGGGCCGCATGTTAGTTTCCGGGGCACATTGCCTGCAATCTCAACGCTACACTCATTAACCTCTCTATATATGCAGTCCGAGCTTAGCATCGACGTGTTTGTTTGCGCGCGTGCCCTAAAAGCAACCCGGATCCAATGCATCTTCCCCCTACTGAACCTCCGCCCAGCCACTGCTGCATCAAGATCAAAATCGTCGGATCACTGCCCATGCCCACAAACGCCCCGAACTCGTTGTTCGACCGCTGCGAAAACATCTCCGCCGTCGCGCTGTGCTCCGTCGGGTGCCAGCCCAGCCCGCCGCCGCCGTACCACTTGCCGGTGCCCGTGCTGTGCTGTGCTGCATGCGCAGGCTCCGGTTGACCGAGTACTGCATGGCCATCTGCGACAAGTGCAGCGTCTGCATCAGCGCAAGCTGGCGCTGGTTCTCCAGCAGCCGGATGCGCGGCACCGCCGCGCACCACACCTCGGCGCGCCGGTACGCAAACGGCAGGAATTGAGTCCGGCCGGCCCTCGCCGCACGCCAGCTGCCAGGCTGCACGCGTGCGCGGCGAGTACAGGCTGCAGGCGGCGTTGATGTCGCCGCCGCGCACATCGCCACTGTTGCGAACTTGTCTGCGAACCCGTACCACAGCATGCTCGCTGTCGGCGTGGATCCCGGGCACGCGGGGATGGGCTCGGCCGGCTCTGGCTCCGGCTCGGACAGCCGGAAGTGCGTCTGCACTCTGCGCGCGGCCGACGCCAGCAGCTCGTCTTCAATAGTTGGCGACACGACTGTGCCCGAGCTCCCAACCGCACCGGTCCAACCGATTGCCAGCCCCGCCGCGACGTCGCTGGCGTCCACACCGCGGTGGGCGCCGTCTGAGTTCCTGCAGCGACTCAAGGAACGGCCCGAGGCGATGGCTGCTACATNTGCTACATCTCAACCCGAGCCGGCACCTGTGCAGGCCAGCTTCTCGCCACAGCCAACGCGGCAGCCATCGCAGCCTGCGCCTCGATGCCGTCAATTGCGCTTCAGACAGCGGCACAGGTGCCGGCTGGAGTTAGGACGCAGTGGCCACCCCCTCGCGCCGTTCCTTTAGTCGCTGCAGGAACTCTGACGGAGTCCGCTGCGGTGCAGATGGCGACGTCGCCACGGCCCCGGCAATCTTCTACACGGCCTCCTCAAAGATGCTCCAGACCCCCTTGCTGACCGCCTCGGCCAGCCACATGATCCCGCAAACGCACGCCGCGCACGCGCCGCCACTGCACCGCGCGCGAGTCTGTCGGCATGCCCGTGCAGAACGGCCGGTACAGCCGGTACGCCGCGGTCATGCAGAGCTGCTCTCATGCTGTCGCCTTGTCCACGTGGTTGGTGCCTTCGCGCCAGCACCGCACCTGCAGCTTGCGGAAGACACGCAGCACGAACAGCTCGCACATGTTGCACGGCTGCGACGGCGAGACATCGCGCTAGAAGCGGCTCTCAAACGGGCCGCCAACCATGTTATCTCCAAAGCACGCCTCGCACGCAACCAGCGGAGTCTGAGAGCGGCCAATATCCGCCGTCCACGCGCGCGCCGGGAAGGCCTGCTCAGCCCCGGACATGCGCACCCCCGCGCATCTGGGCATGGCAGCCGGCAGATGGCGTACTGGATGAACTGCGAAATTTGCGATTTTTGCCGCAGCGCCGGCCACAGGATCCGGCGGATGCGCGGCGTGGTGAACAGGCAGCCGGCGGCCGTCGCCGCGTCCACCGGCGGTTTGTTGAGCCTCTCCACGACGAATTTGCGGCTGAGGCCGTACCACTGGGGGGAAGCGGTGGCACCACCTCCGGTGCGGTTGACGGCGTGAATGCGCCGCTGGGGACATTGGTGAACGCGCCGGGCTGGTAGTGCTGCGTTCCGCTCCCCGTTGTAACAGGGATCAAGCCGGACGATTTAGTGGCAGTTGCTGGAGATGCGCCGATGAACGATAGAGGCCGATAATGTGCTGCTAGTTCGGAAGGGGGCGGCCCGGCGGCCGGCGTGGTGGCACGGGAGAGTAGTGGTAGTATCGGTATTGCTGGAGTAGAGCCGGGACCGAGACCTTCGGTGGCGGCGGCGGCGGCGGAGGCGGAACAGACCCGGCAGCCGGAAGTTCGTGCACTGTATTAGTGGCGTAGTACGACGTCGCCCCGGGAGTCTTTGTAGCATTGGGCGACTGTGGGGGGTATTGATATCCGGGCTGATACGCGCACGATGGATACGCATTAGTCTGTGGAGACGCCTGCGGCGGAGCGCCGTACGGAGACGAATGGCCGTGTTGGTGGTTCATTGTGGTTAACGCCCATTACACGAGTGAATCACGATAGTTGCGGAAGAAGAGAGTCAGATAGGTTCAGCAGTGAGCACGCAGAAACAGGCAACGGCCTGCTTTTTTCAAGTCGCACCCAGCACTCAGTGCGCGAGTACATATCTTGGAAGATAAGAAAGACTTGGACCTACGGTATTGTGGTCCTTTCCTAAGCCGGGCTCTTAGCTTTCTTGTTCAAGAGAGAAAACCAGGTTGCAGCTGTAAGAACCCAAGCAGGACGAGAAACATGGAGCGGCAGAGAGCCTAGACCCCCAAATGCTTAGAGATGCTGGCAAGTGGCAGTGTTTCGGCTATCGCAAGCAGAGATTCCATATCATGATGTTCATGTACACACCGGCAGTCCGTTTCTTTCAGGCTGGTTTCCTTCCCCTCTGTCCGATTCAATCTATATGGGAATCCCATTCCCCAGGCCAACCACCAGTATCAATTCCATGGCTAAGCAGGGAAAGGGGGCCACGGTTGAGAATAGCGCCAGCACTCAATAGTATAAAACGAAAGAAAAATATCATGGCTGCCAAGAGTCCTGTCAGGCGGTTGCCCGACTATGGTGCGGAATCCGGCAAACTGAAGAAAAGACACACAAGCCCATCATCAACACGACGGCGGAGTCTGTGCAGTCTAGGGTCAGCGTGGCATGATGTTAGGGTTGCATGCCGTCTTTGAGCTCCTCTCACGAGGCACAGCTCAGGACAGAGAGCATAGATAGGCCACACGTCTGCTCCCACCCACGCAGTGCCAGGTCCTGAAGATCTGCTTCTGAAATAGATACATCGTGCTCGCCGTCGGCAGGAACCGGCGGGCGATCCATTGGGTCCTGGAACCGCGAAATGAAGCGGCGCGCTTTCGACACGGAAATGCGCGAGCATGCAATCATTGATCGGCGTTCTGAGGAAACGACGCCGGTCCGGCCCAGCTCATTAGCACCTGTTGATCAAGCATCGGCTATCTCGTGGCATGTCTAGCACGCGTGGCCGTCGCGCCGTGACGTTGCCGCTCCGGATTCACTACGGTCCTTTTTTGAATTTGATCAAACATGTGTCTGAAACGCGCTTCACCACAACGACTTTCATACGAGAGTTAGAGGCACCGAGCCCGGACCCGTAGCGATAGCATGGTCTACGTTGCGCCGACCTCGATCATAAGGGTCGGCCAGATCCGGACGCTGCCGTCCTGTCTAAACCGGGGCTTAGGGTTAAGATGTCGAAGAGCCCATATCTCGTATCGCGTCGCCCACGCAATCAAATAGCGAACGGTGTGCCCGCTCGTGACGGCATTTGTCGGAATAGTGAGGACAACTAGTTTGAGATCGGGTAAAAAGAGGAACCGGCAGTGGCGGTCTCGCCGATCGCGCTCGGCCGTGTGTGCGCGGAACGGTGTCGCCGATACCTTCCCGATGACCAGGCTATCTATTGCATTCTACGGGCAGAGTGGCAAGCTGCTCGAATACGCACATCGACGGTGCCAAATATGACATCTGCAACTAGAGTTGCTTTGAGAGCTGATGTCAAGCTCGTTTCATGCGAGACCGCCGTATTGGCTGTCGTTGTTGTTATTTATGTCCGTGCCGTTGTCACTTTCGTAGGCTGTTATCGTCGTGTCCCGCCAACGCGAGCGTTCGTCCGCGCTTAGCAAGAATCATGTCAAACACATCTTATATCTTCAAAGGTGTAGNGGGGGGGGGGGGGGGGGGGGGGGGGGGGGTAAAAGGCCAAAAGACGTGTTTGGGGGTGGGACTATACCGGTATGTGTAGCAAGCATAAAATAAGAGGATATTAACATATGGCAGATTTTATGTTCGTGTATATAAAAATCCAGAGGCCAGAAATCCAGAAATCCTCAGAAACTCAAAAAGCTAGTGATCTTAAATCTAGGAAAGAACTTCTTTCTTCTTCTTGCCGCGTGAAAGCCGTAACCCTAACTATTCATCAGAAGAATCTCTAGCTTTCTTACTCTCTGCATTTCTAGCTTCAAGAATATCTGCATTGCTGCGTGATTCAGTGTTATTTATGCTATACGAGAGCCGGTGAGATAGGCGTTCTCTTGCATTAGCTCTGTTGGGATCTAGCAGAGCCTGTTGTGATGGTTCACCCCTAGTAGCGGGCTGGCTATTCATACACAGTTTACAGATTGACGATGGCCGATTGAATGAGGGAGGGCGGCTACGGATAGTTGCATGTTGTATCGTCCAACAGGCCGGCGTTGAGTTTGCATTGACGACAGTCGCGTTGAGTTTTCATTGAAATGTTGTCGTGAAGGATGGTTAACGGGGGGCGGTGCCAAACCCTAACCCTAACCATCAAGCGCGTCGCCAGTCCTCCTCACGCCTTCCACACCGAGAAAACACGTCTTTCCAAGTTCTGACGAGCCATCCCATGCATTACTACGCAGCCTAGCCAAAAAATGCTGCCTCAAGTTAAAGTGCTACCATGAATATCATAAATCCAGGGAGCATCCATATGTCAGCCGTTCTCTTACCTCATCCCAAGAGCTACCCGTGCCACGCACCCACTAAAGTGGGTGCTCTACACCAAGATGAACCAATCACCAAAATGAACCACTCTCCTTATTTTTAACTATAGATCTTATTTTAACTATAACTACCTATCTCTTTAACTATTTTAGTTTCTTTCCTATCTTATAGATAAGTAGTAGATCGAGTTTACTTATAGTATATTATTTCTACGCTATAAGTACCGTTTTAGTAATAATACGCTTAAAACGTTTATATAGCCGTTTTTCTACTACCTTAACTACTTATACTACTTATACCTCCTTATCCTCTTTCCGCTATATAATAAGCTCTTATATATCTTCGATAGTAAGTATACTACCTAACTATAGCTAAGTATTAGCTTTAAAACGAGCTAAGCGACGTATTTATTTAGAACGCCTCGTTTTATTAATATATTACTTTAATAAGAATAGCTAACTCTCTATTAGCTAGTATAGCTAGATATTAAGCTCGCTTTCTCTTAGTAAGAAATAAGCTAGATTTACTAACTCTAATCTAAAAACTAGTCTTATCTATATTCTATATTTAATAACGTAATTCTATAAATCTAGATAATATCTTATAAGTAATAGAAATACTCTTTAACGCGAGGAAGGTCTTTACTAACTTACTAATTAGTATCTAAGAGAGCTTACTATATAACTAGATATCTATATCTCTTAATAAAGTAAGCTATTTAGTTCTCTCTAATAAGCTAAACCTTATATAGATAGAAGCGANATCTTATTTTAACTATAACTACCTATCTCTTTAACTATTTTAGTTTCTTTCCTATCTTATAGATAAGTAGTAGATCGAGTTTACTTATAGTATATTATTTCTACGCTATAAGTACCGTTTTAGTAATAATACGCTTAAAACGTTTATATAGCCGTTTTTCTACTACCTTAACTACTTATACTACTTATACCTCCTTATCCTCTTTCCGCTATATAATAAGCTCTTATATATCTTCGATAGTAAGTATACTACCTAACTATAGCTAAGTATTAGCTTTAAAACGAGCTAAGCGACGTATTTATTTAGAACGCCTCGTTTTATTAATATATTACTTTAATAAGAATAGCTAACTCTCTATTAGCTAGTATAGCTAGATATTAAGCTCGCTTTCTCTTAGTAAGAAATAAGCTAGATTTACTAACTCTAATCTAAAAACTAGTCTTATCTATATTCTATATTTAATAACGTAATTCTATAAATCTAGATAATATCTTATAAGTAATAGAAATACTCTTTAACGCGAGGAAGGTCTTTACTAACTTACTAATTAGTATCTAAGAGAGCTTACTATATAACTAGATATCTATATCTCTTAATAAAGTAAGCTATTTAGTTCTCTCTAATAAGCTAAACCTTATATAGATAGAAGCGAGTAATAAGTATAAGCTTTAATAGATAATTAAATTAACTTACTCTAGCTAGTTAATATATCTATAAATAGTAGCTTCCTTAGTAATAGTAAGCTTTATATTTAAAGCTACTCGCTTCTACTCTAGTTTATTATTAATATACTTATTATAATAGCGTATAAAAGTAGGGTATAGGATATCGAAGCGCTTCATAACGGAACGAAGAAAGTCGTCGAAATTATCTAGCTTATACTAGATAGCCTCTTATATAATAGTTCGTTAGGTAGCTATTTAAATAAGGTATTAAATAATATAAAAAGTAGGAAAATAAAGTATAGAATAGAGAGGTGGGAAGAGGAAGAAGTTTTATAGTTAAAAATGAGAAAAGTGGTTCATTTTGGTGATTGGTTCATTTTGGTGTAGAGCACCCACTTTAGTGGGTGCGTGGCGCGGGTAGAGAAAAAGGCAGATTCCCCCGCTATTTTCTTAGCAACAAGCTATCAGGCATCATTTCCACGAGTTCTTTGTGGCTTCTGATTGATTATTCATAGACATCTCTTTTCCTCTGGGCTAATCCCTTTTCCTCCTCTTTCCTCATCACCATTTTATTTTCTCCTGTAAACCCATTCATTGTTGCGCATTCTTGTCCACGTATTCTTCTTCTTCCGAATACTCCTCTGGCCTGCCCCCTCTACATAATAACTTACAGCATTTCTTCCTGTATTCTTGGCTGGCCTTCAGTGGCCAGCGTGTGTATCTGCGGCCATTGCCAATCATATGCATCCATTCCATCATCATCATAGTGCTACGATACCCGTTGATTTTCCAGCCAACCAGAGCTTCCTCCTCCTTACCCCCTCCAAAAATTGCCCATGCTGTCACGGATGACCGAAACCGACCAAACGAATCCATTGACGGGACTTCCGCGAAAGCATCAGTAACGAGAGACCATAGACAAAAACAAAAACCCCATCTTGCCGAACGACGTCGAGAGACGGAGATACAGAGTAGAGAGAATTCCCGATCGGACCGCCTGCTTTCTTTTCGTATCTGTTCCCCACACCCGCCGAACTGTCATTCCATCGTCATCGGCTATCTTGCTCAAGCTTGATCTCCCAGAAGCCAGCGACGATCTCGTTTCTGTCCGATCATCCCAACCGCCGCCGTCTCCGCCTAGACTGCGATCACAGCGCCCGACCGCCGATTTGCCTCACCAGCCAACCCGCTCTGCGTGTCCAACTACTCGTGCGTGAGTACAGACACTCCCACACAGACTCGCACTCACTCCTGGTCCAGACCAGCGTGCTTTGTTTCTGTGTTGACCAGGGGTCGTGTTTGTGGGCGCTTGTGACCTTGACCGTGACAACAGCCTCGTCCACACATTTTTCACACTGGTAAGGACCGACTTGATTGAACATTTGGCCATTTGCTTCTGTTATCCTGTTGTAGCAGCATCAAGCTTCCCGGGCTGTCTTGTTTTCTGCTGTCATCCACCCTATGAAGCTTTTTGGGCTAGTATGCTCAATCATCCTTGATATTCCAAGCTCTAGAAGTCTGGAGCTTAAAACCGCCATATACATATGCTATGGTCTCTTGGAAGACCATGTATCATGCCATCTCTTCTATGACATTATTTTCCTCTATCTCTTTGTGTGCCTCGTTATCCTCAAGTTGATATTTACACCTCTATTTTTCGTTTCTGTTTTCATAATACATGTGATTTTTTCTTTTTCTGTGTGTTTGTCCCACTGCTTCATGTACTTTCCCACGTACCTCGCTGTTGGTTTTTTTTTTTCGTCCTCTTAATTTTTTTTTCTCCCTCTCCATCTTTTCCACCCCACAAAACACCTGCATAGCAAACTTTCTTTCGTTTTTTCCCTTCCTCTTTTTCTTTTCCTTTCCAAACACCCAAACACACCTTCCTTTTTTCTCCAGAAGCCTGAACGCATTTGATTCATCACTTCGTTTCTGTCTTTCTATTCTTCCGTATGATTAATTCTCGTTTCCCCCTCCCCCTCCCCCCTCTTGGTCTTCCTTCCCACCCGTCCGTTCAACCCCAGTATGCTCAGGTTGCTTTGAATGCTTCCCTTAGCCCAATATCATCCTCCTTGAGCTGGCCCAGCTTTGCCTGGCTTTCCATGCTCTTCCCCTCAAAACTCACTGCGTCATTCTGTCCAACGAATCCTTGAGCTTCCACAGCCTGAATCTTCTTGCCTTACTGACCTGACCACCCCTCCTCTTCTAGACTCCTCCTCTTCGCCTCACCGACACCCCGCCCTTCCACCGTCCGAAACTTTTTCCGATCGGCCATCGATACCCTCGTTTTTCCGGCCTTCGGTTGCGCGACTTCGGATCTCACGTCTCCTTCCTTCATCCGGATCCCCCCCTCCCATTACCGACTTTTCTCGACGCATCTTTTCGAACCCGCCAATTGTATCCTGTGACAGGGAATTTGATGCTTCATCCAAAGTCGAAACCCATATCCTGTCCGCACTGGTTTCGATCCTGATCCGTCGTAACCTGTTCTTCCTTCACCCCCCGGAGTAGAAAGTCTCAGGGCTTCCAACCTTTCTTGTGTGAAGCGGCTCTGCCGCCCTGCACACTTGCCCACCATGGGAAAAATCACGAGATCCATGCAGCCGAAACATCGTGACACCTTGGTAAGTTCCCGGCCCTTGCCTGTCCATACACTTGCTGTTTTATTCTTGCTTGATCTTTCCGCTGCCAGCTGTATAGTTGACAGAGCTGGAGCCTTCTCTCGCCTTCATGTGACTTGGCCAGCTTTCCGTTGCAAATTTTTTTTTCTGTGCTTCTTCGGTCTTGCCTCGCTTTGCCGGCCTGTCCATGACGTGCCCGGACAATCAGAGGAGTCCAGACTTGTAGACCAGCAGAAAGCACCAAATTGCCTGTTTGATCCCATCTTCTAGCCTGATCGACTAACCACCTCTCATTCTCTCTTCGGTCCAAAACAGTCTCCATGGCTGGACCGATTTGTCGACACTGCTGCCAAACTCCCCCTTCCTTTGTTGCCCCAACATCTTAGTACTTTCCCGACCGTCTGGCCCTTCCCTCGCGGCGACCTCTACCATTGGATTCCTCTTTTGAACCGGTTTGACAACATCCTGGAGTCCTTCATAACTGCCTATAACCTCAAAGATGGCCCCCAGATGCGAGATTTCGCCTGCGAGCTTCTCCAGAACCGCGTTTCCGGCTTGCAGTTCGGCGACCCGATACCCAGCTCGGTAGATACCCCCGAGCTCAATGGCGATGCCGACCGCGACCTGGTCGAGTCTGTCCTGCGCTTCACCCGCATGCTTCTCGACCACTGCGGCAACCGGAGCATCTACGCGAGCAGCAGCCACCTCAACGACCTTTTCAACACAACCTCAATCACCCTACTCATTGCGACCCTCGAAGTTGGCTCCAAGCTCGCCCAACGCTACCAGGCTTCGGTGAAACGCGTTGGTGGAGCCCACACTCGCCAGATCAGCTCAGCTCTGCTGGCTAATCATTACAATATCGATTTGGATCGCGTGTATCTCCTTTCTCTCCCATTCTCCCGTTCGCCCATTGCCGCCGCGGGCTCCGCCGACCCTCTCGGCATGTCCACATCGCTATCAGCAAAGGGAAAGGACCGCACCCAACCTCAGTCCCAACCTGCCACCGTCGCGGCTCCTCGCAGCTCGGCTACTGTCTATGCGAACGACCTGGTTGCTGTTGCCACCGGTGATGACAAGGCGTGGGACGGCTGGGGCGACATTCGGGTGACTTACCAACCCCAGCAACCTTCGTCGTCGACTACGCCTCAGCGGGCCGCCCAAGATGGGCCTACGACTTCTGGCTCCGCATCGACAGCTGGCCCATCGTCCACTTCTAATGCGGCCACCTCATCATCCCAACCCACCCAGGCCACACCTGCTGGTCCCTCGACCCGAACCGTCCCCACAGTCCCCGCAACTCCTACCCCATTGCGACGAAGCGCTACCTACACCAGTGGCTCTCCAAAGGACTTTGGCACCCCGTCCAAGACCCCGGCTCGAAACGACATCCAGTCTCCCTCCACATGGCAGAAGCATACTTTTGTGCTCCGCAGCTCGATTGTCAAGACCACATCGATTTACGACCTGCTGGCCCAGGCTCCCACCGACATGCCGGCCGCTGCCAAATTCGAGCTCCTGCATCGCCTACGGGTTGCCAAAGCTCTCATGGATTCGTCTGCCTCACGCCAAAGGGTTCTTGGCATGCGCCTGCTTGCCATTCTGAACTTGGCTGATATTTACAGCGAGCTGGTGTTTGTGGATAAGGTCCTTCGCCACGATATCGATGAAGTTCGTAAATATCAGCTGGTGTATCAGCTGGCCGAGCTCATTCACCCCACCACTGATAGCACGATCGAGATCCCCCTCTGGCTGCAATCAATTGCCTTGGCGCTTCTCGAGGGAGTCACTTCATTTCAAAGCCGCTCGAGCGACGTCTTCTCCGCCCTGAATGCGAACGTCAACCACGGCGTCCTGCTCTATGTTATTCGCAAGGCCGTCGCCGGCATGCGCGATGATACTTCGACCGAGCCAACCACTCAGCAGACCGAGATTGACGAATGGCGCCACCGACTGTTCTCGCTAACCCTCCACATGGGTACCACCTCCAGAACCGGCCACGAGATGGCCTCCACTGGTCTAGTCGAGGCCCTGGTCGAGATTGTCAACATGTCTACCATGGCTGCGAAGAGAAACCATCATATTGTCATCCAGTTCCTTGACAGCTTGATTTGGACCTATCAGCCCGCCTTCCAGGCCTTCTTCACCTCTGCTGGCCTGGATGCCGTTTCAAAGCTGGTGGTCACGTCCGTTGCTGATGCTCGTGCTAGCATTGACGATTCTGGCGTCAAGCCCGAGTTCCATTCCCAAGCTGTCGACTACTGCATTCCGTTCCACCAGCAAATGACTCTCAAGTGGCTCCTCAAGTTTATCCACCACATCATGTCAAACTGGTTTTCCAACGGCGGCAATACCGACCGCCTCCTCCGCAATCTGGCCGACAAGTCCGATCTTCTGGAAAGCCTGCGGGTTGTCATTGACCAGCCCAAGCCCTTTGGTTCCGTCGTTTGGACCTATGCCGTGAACATTTTGAGCGACTTTATCAACAACGACCCCACCAGCTTTGCTGCAATCTCCGAGTCGGGCCTGATCAAGACGTCATTGGAGACCATTACTCGTCATCCCGTCACTCAGATTGTTCCCGGCGCCTCTGATCAGGAGGAAAGCAGCCGTGAGATTACGACCGAGGAAAGTGGGGTTGACAACGAGTCCTCTGCGGACGACACATCAGTTGCTGATTCTCCCCCGACATTCTTGAACTCGGAGAACCGCCCTGATCCTGCTTCGTACGGCCGGCCTGGTGATGCGCGGGAGGGACCCCTCGCTGAAGGTGTTCTCCCGTCTACTGATGCTATCCGAATCATCCCCCAAGTCTTGAACAGCATCTCGCTGAACAATGCTGGCCTTCGCATGGTTGTAGCATCGCGCGTTTTCGAGAGCTTCTTTGAAATTTTTGAAAGCGTTCCCCACGTCAATTGCTTGACAACCGACCAGCATCTGTCGACCGATCTGGGCCGCAGCTTTGACGAGTTGGCTCGCCATCACCCGTCCCTGAAGACCCCGATTGCCGTGTCGATTATTCACATGGCTGCCCGAATTCGCCAGATGGGCAAGGATGCCGCCCTCCAGAGCAAGTTTGGCCTGAACCTGAAGCTGCAGGGCCGCGACGGTGCTGAACTTGCCGGTGATGGGGATTTCTACCCTAGCCTTGAAGCTTCCGAGTCAAACGCTGCAACCATCGAAGCCGCTGGTGGTACCGTGCCGGTGCCCCACGTCAATGAACACGGCGATATCACCGACCGGGATCTTCCCTACTCGAAGTTTGTTCTTGTGGTTTCCACCTTTTTGGAGGTTGCCTTGGCCAACTCTGGCTTGAAGCGCGAGTTCATTCAGCTGGGTGGAATTGAAATCCTGCTGGACATTGTCGAGTCCCCCTGCTACGGCTTGAAGGACAGCGAGTCTCGTCACATGCGCCCGTTGTATGAGGTCATCGGCTCTCTGGTTGAACAGGCGCCGCACCTTGGTCTGCCTTCGTTGTTGCATCGGGCACTGGCATCGTTTGACCAGCTGGAAGGCTTTCTGGAGCAGAGAGAAGAAGGCGATTCTTTCTTCGCCCCATTCATTGCGCCTGGCGCTGAAATTTCGACTAGCCAGTACCGGGAACTTGAGTCTGGCGCCGCAACCCGCATCTCTGGTGCCAAGTCCACCATCCGGGGGCTGCAGCGCACCTTTATGCTGGTGAACGCTGTTTGCCACTGTATCCCGTCTTGGAAGCGTAATCTTCTCCCGGTTTACCCCGTGAACGTCTACGACTACTACATTCGCCTGGTTAAGGCTGTTAGCGGCTTGAGTCGCGCTGCTCTGCTTGAAGATATCGCGCAAAAGCCTCTCGTTCCGTCATCGTGGACCGGCCACACTATTACCGTCCCCGGACTTCCCAATGTTGAGTCCACGCTGACTGTCGCCCCCTCCGATGCGGACGCCAACGGTAATGCTGCCGCTCCCAATGCAGCTGTCAACACACCCGCGGCTTATGCTACCGCCGGACTGTCTGGCGCCTCCGTAGCTCAAGATGACGATGCGACGATTAACGTTGCGACGCCTTCAGCCGACGAGCCGGCAACAACTGCAGCGGATTCTGCATCGGCCAAGGACGCTGCTAAGACCGTGGAGAAGCAGAGCTTGCGGTACCGGAACTTTGAGCAGATCCGATATCTGGTTGGCGCTACGAAGACGATCATGTTCCCGTTCTTGCAGGCACTTGGAAAGGGATTGCTTCGCCGGCGAAATGGGGACCGCGAGGGCTACCCCCGCAGTCGCAACATCGATGTTGGTCAGACAATTGCCCAATGTCTGCTGGATAGCCTCGACCTTTCATCCATCGGGGAAAAGCCCACCATTCCCGAATTCCACTACTGGTCGACAGTACTTAACCTGGTTCATGTGACCTTGGTTGACGAGTTCTGTCAAGGCGAGCGTCAGGGCCCGTTGATCATTATGCCGGTGATGATTCCATTTATGGACAAGGGTGGCTTCCAACAGCTCAGTCGGTTGCTTGCCATCTTCATTGACCACATCAAACATGTTGACAAGGCGGATGCGGACAGTGTCTCGAAGGCCGAGCTTTCGGGAACGTGTCTGAGCACCATCCTGGCGCTGTACTTGCAACTCGTCACCAGCAAGTATGTGATCGAGTCTGCGGGCCAGTTTGGTATTTCGCCCCGAACGTCGCGGGATAATCTTCTGTCGCAGGTCACAACTAAGCTTACTGTGGACTTTAGATGGCACATTCTGCCGTCGATGAGTGAACTTTGGGAGTCGAGCGTTCCCGAGGCCGTGTCAGAGACTACTCTTACACTTATCATCGACGTGCTGAAGAAGATCTTGACGGCCGACAACGAGATTAGCCCCACTCGTGCGCCTCAGACTCCTAATCGCACGAGCCTGCTGCATCAGAGACGAGATCCGTTCAACTGGCTTTCTGCTGAGGATTATATCCGACGCCTGACTGATGATGGCTATGATAGAGAACTCGTCCTGGAAGCAATTTTCCGGACCCAAGTGTCGTTTACTCTTGCTTCCGAGTATTGCGACCTGCATCGTTCCGGTCTGGCCGGCCCGCGAAACCCCGTCCCTTTGGAGGATGCTTTCCCTACAAGCGGGAGCATATCGTCCTTTGCTCGCACCGCAGCAGCAGCCACCGCTACTCTCGTTGCAGCCGCTGGCGGAAATGCTGGCAACACGTCCGAGTCGGACGCAACGCCGAGATCCCCTGATCTGACGGCTATGGTCATCGACAACACCGGCGCTCAGGACGACTCGGATGATTCAGAGTCGGCAGACGAAGATGATGAAGACGAGGGCGATCCCGACAGCATTGATGCTACAATTATTGCCGCCACCGACTCGAGCACCGCGACTGTACCGGAATCATCCTCGACTTCGACCATCAAGCTGCCGTCAAGAGATGAACTGAATGCCGAGCGGGCCAAACTCCGGGAAGACTGCGTCGCTCGGTGTCTCGACGTTCTTCGTGCAACCCCCGAGTGTGCAGTGGAAATTGCAGACCTTCTCCACGTGGTTGTCTTCCAGGCTGCCCCCGACGATGATGTTTTGGAAGACGTTGGAATAACACTCGCAAACGCTCTTCTCTCGCTGACCGAGGAGGGCGAGGAGCGCAGAACCAACGAAAGAAGCATTGCTGCCTACTCTCACCTCCTCGCACTTCTTATGCAGGACGCCAAGTTCCTGGAGCGGAATGTTGAATCGTTTGTGCGCAATGTCGACGAGTTTATCCAGTTTCTCACCCTCCCTCCAGGCACTACTTCCGACACGCTTCCTGCTTGGACTCCGTATATCCTCCTTGTTCTGGAGATCTTCTTGGCGTACAATGAATCGCCTAAGCGCACCGACTGGACAGCCCCGCCGACCATCGCTGACCGGATTGAGCCGCCCAAGGTGATTTCCATGGTGGAAGTTGTGGACGATGTCCAACGGTCTCGCCTGTTCGAGAACATTATGGATATTCTACCCCTGATCGGAAAGGACGAGATCCTCGCTTCTTCAGTCCTCCGCGTCCTCGTTATTCTCACTCGCAGACGTTCCGTGGCGCGTGCCATGGGCGACCGCAAGAACCTGCAACGGTTGTTCGTGGCTATGAAGCAGCTTGCATCCGGAGGATCGGAGTTCCTCAGTGAGACTAAGATAACTACTTACTGCATGCTGATTCTCCGGCATGTGGTCGAGGATGAGGACACTATCAAGCAGATCATGCGGACGGAGATTCGTTCGTTCTTTGAGAACCCGCAGCGTGGCCAGCGCAACACCGATCTCGGCACCTACCTTCGCAGCCTTGCGCCTGTGGCTCTCCGGGCCCCCGACTTGTTCGTTCAAACGACAAACGACATGGTCAAGCTGATCAAATGGGGCCATCCTCACAGCTACGCTCTTGAGCTGAAGAGTTCGGTCACGAGCGCTTCTTCCGAGACTGTCAAAGAGAACCTCGAGGGATTGGATACCGCCGCTGGCAATGGCAGCATCAAGGAGGTGACCGCGGAACAGTCTTCGTCTTCCGTCGAGCCTGTCAAGAAGTCAACCGAAACCAGTGATGTGACTATGTCAGATGCCCCGCGGTCGTCGAAGCAGCTGCCGGTGGTTGAGAACCCTGATGGAGTTGTCCATTTCCTGTTGTGCGAGCTGCTTAACTACCGCGAGGTCGAAGATATGGAAGTTTCTACCTCTGGAGCCGACGGCGTTAACGACGACGGGTCGGATTCTGCGGCCAGCGGCGACTCATCGCCTAAGCTTACTGATGATGGCGCAGCTGGCGCTGACAGCAAGGACAAGAAGACGCCATCCAAGCCGATTTTCAAACCTGAAGATCACCCGATCTTCGTCTACCGCTGCTTCTTGCTTTCCGTGCTCTCCGAGCTGCTTCAGAGCTACACCCGCGCGAAGATGGAGTTCATCAACTTCAAGCGCAGCGCGCCTCTTCAAACCAACACCCCTGTTCGGCCTCGCCCGAGTGTTCTGAACTACATTATTTACGACCTGCTTTGCCAGGCGTCTTACTCGAATTCGCCAGAGACGATTTCTGCTAAGAAAAAGGCGGCCACGGCTATTCGGGCGCGGGGGGTGCTTGTTGCATTGGTGACACAGACACCGGAAAAGCCTCTGGACCGAACCCGCGAGCGGTTCGAATACGATGACGACCCAGATCTGCTGTTGGTTCGCACATTCGTTCTTGACACGATTCTCAAGGCCTACGAACGGGCCTCTGTGCCCGACGAATCACCCGAGGCCAGATACCTCCGAATGCAGTGTCTTTCCGAGGCCATGCAGCTGATGGTTGGCGAGAAGGATCACGGCACTCGGACTCTGGACCCGTACATGTCGCGCTCGCAGGCGCACCTGCGGCGGATGTTTTACGAAAAGGGCTTCATTGAGAAGCTGACCGCATCGATTGCGGAGATCGACCTGAGTGTCCCGGGCGTCAAGCGGTCTATCCGGTACATCCTGCGGGTTCTTCGCGTGTTGACGGAGACGGCAAAGCTGCTCAGTAACTCTGGCATCATCCCCTCGTCGTCGTTGGCTGAGTACCCCGACGAGGACCTTGCATCAGCCTCATCTCTCTCAGGAGTTGAAGATGACCGGGAAGAGACACCTGATCTCTACCGGAACACTGCTCTCGGAATTGCTGAAATTCGGGACGAGGGTGATGAGACTGATGATGACGAGCCTGGTTAGTTTTTTCCTCTCTCTTTCTCTCGTTTACTAGTTGAAGGTAATCTTTGCTAACCAACCCATTTTTATTTTTTTGTGTAGACGAAGACGAGGAGATGTACGACGACGAGTACGACGAAGAAATGGACTACGAGGGCGACGAAATGTCCGAAGAAGAGGACAACGTCAGTGACGAGGACGAAGAAATCCGCGACATGGGCCCCATCGAAGGTCTTCCTGGCCACCATTCTCTTGTTGAAGTTGTCGTCGACGAAGATGATGAAGATGACGACGACGACGACGATGAGATGGACCAGGACGACGATGACGATGAGGATGAGGATGACGAGGACGACGATGATGAAGACATGTCTGAAGATGGCGATGATGATTCGGAGGACATGCACCATCACGGCGGTCGTGTCGAAATCGTCGACGAAGACGGAAATCCCATCACCAACGAAGACGGGTCTGAGTGGGAAAGTGATGATTCTGATGACAGTCACCACCATGACGACAACGATGACGACGATGGTGATGATGATGGCTACGATCTCGATGACGCCGACGAGGAAGATCCGGATGACATCGACTTTGGCGATGAGCATCCTGGTGACATCGAAGAGGCTGATCTGCATGCTCTCGAGGCCACCATGGGTAACGGTGATATTTTCGATAACCTTGCTCGTGCCGTTATGGACGGTGACGATTTTGATGGTGATGATATGGGAGATATCAACGACGGATATCTCGATGACGACCAAGATGAGGGTGAGCCCATTCCCATGATGCTTTGGATTACGGATTGCACGCTCTTTAATTATATACTAACTGAATCATCCTCGAAGTCGATGAAGAGGAAGAGGAGATGGAAGATGATGAGGAATACGTCTATGACGAAGATTATCCCCGTAAGTTCAACCCATTTTTCCTTTTTTTTCTTTATTCTCCTTTTGCTGCTTTTCTGTTCTTGTTCATGGCCCAAAGCCCACGGCAATATAATTAATGCCTGGCTAACCTTGCTGCCCCTTGCTTTCCTTCCTACCCCCGTTTGCCTGGTTTTTTTTTATAGATGAACACGGTTCCTCACTTATTCCTCCTATCCTTGGGTGGGATCCTCTTGTTGATGGAAGTGGGGATTTTGCACATCTGCATATCCCGGGTTCCAGACATCGGGGCAATCGGTTTGCTTTCCCTATAGGTATGGGAAGAAGTACCCTCTCTGGTATGATATTATTTATATTTTTCATCCTTTATCACAACAAAGGCTTCACTGCGCAATGCATTCAAGGTATATATACACTCACGAGTGTGAACGTTTTACTAACTTGAAATTTATAACACCTAGAATTCCAAAACTACTTGAGCCGGAACTCCCGTGCCGTTGTGGCGGGATCCGGAAACCCTGACGACGGTGTCAATCCGCTACTTCGGCGCAACGGTCCAGGCCGTGTTTCGCCTCTGCGCCGCGGCAACCCTGGTCAGGCATTCGGTGTCAACCTGCCTCCCGACTTGTTCGGTGCTCGCCATATTCTGCAGGGTTCGCCCATTGCAGTTCTTCACGAGTTGATTTCCTCGATTCCTCAGATGCGAAACGGCCAATCCGTGCAGGTTCAGATAACCCCCAACCAACCCGGCGGTCCGTACGGATCCCTGGGCGCTATCATGCGCGATTTGTCCCGTACTCCCGGACCCAATGATGGCCGACACGATTCCCGGCGCGATAACTCCACCCTGGAGCCTGTGACTGCTGTTACGTTCATGATGTCAACGACTCGGGACAGATACGTCGAGGACGCGATTCTTTTGTTTTCTAACCATACCAACGATCGCGCGCAACGACTGCTGCAGCAAATCTTGGCGCTGCTTGCTCCTCCAGCCATTGAAGAGGAGAAGGAGCGCAAGGCTGAGCAGAAGCGGCGCGAGGAAGCCGAGCGCAAGAAGCGTGAAGAGGAGCGTCTGGCTCGCGAGGCCCAGGAGGCCCAGGAGCTGAAGGAATCCAAGGAGCGGGCTGAGCGTAACCGGGCGGAGAAGGCTGCCGCCATTGCGCGTGCGCGTGCGGAACAAGTTGCCGCTGCTGCTGCGACACCTGGCGGCACTGGACAGGAATCAGGCATTATTTCTGGCTCTGCCGGTCAAGAACAGATGGAGGGCATTGAGAGTGTCTCGAGCGCCGGGAGCGCTCCTTCGGTGGCAGACCAGTCCACCGGAACGGCAGCGCCAGCCGCAAACCCCAACCGTGTGCTTACGGTTATTCGGGGCGAAGAGGTTGATGTTACTGAACTGGGAATCGATCCCGAGTATCTTGCCGCCTTACCCGAAGAGTTCCGCGAGGAGGTTATTGCCCAAACTGTCAGCACTCGTCGGTTCGAGGCACGCGGAGAAGCCGCTGCTGGCGAGCAGACCGAGGTTTTCCAGGAATTTCTGGATGCCCTGCCTGCCGAGCTGCGCGCAGAAATCATCCAACAAGAGCATCACGAGATGCGCCGTCGCAACCGCGAAGAACTGCAGCGCCGGTCGAGAGCTGCAGTTGGTCCCACGCCTGGTGTCGTGAGCAATGCCGAAGTTGCGCCTGCGGAGATGGATGCCGCGAGCATTCTGCTAACATTCCCACCTGAACTTCGCCAACAGGTCCTGCGTGACCAAGGTGCTGAGCTCATGGATCAATTGCCTCCCGAGATGGCCGCTCAAGCCCGCGCTTTGGCTGAGCACCAGCAGCATGCTGCTGCCGCCTCTCAACAGCAACGCCTCCTGCACGGACAAGGCTCGAGCCGCAGTCCCTGGGCTAACGCGCCGCGGGCCGCCGAGGCTGGAACCAATGAAGAGCCCAAGCCCCAGCGCCGTACCGTTGTGCAAATGCTCGATAAGGCAGGAATTGCGACCCTACTGCGTCTCATGTTCATCGCTCAGCAAGGCTCAATCCGGGACTATCTGTTCAACGTATTTGCAGATGTTTGTGAAAACCGACAGAACCGGATCGAGGTCATCAGCACCGTTCTGCAAATTCTCCAGGATGGAAGCACTGATATGGATGCGGTTGAGCGCAGCTTTGGCCAGCTTTCCCTCAAGGCGAAGAAGGCGAAGGATCGCGAGCCGGGACCGGCCGATACGCAGAAAACTCCCCAGAACCTGCGCCGGTCTCTGACGTTATTTGGATCTTCGCCCATCACCGGGGTTTCGACTACACCCGGTGGCGCCCTGATTGCTTCCGGAGCGCAGACTACCGCGGCGTCCAACTCGGACATTTCGCCGCTCCTCATTGTCCAGCAATGCTTGGATCTTCTCGTGTACCTGTCGGTGCGCAATCCCCATGTGGCCATTCTGTTCCTCACCGAACACGATCTCGCGGGCTCCTCACTTAAGCGAACCGGAAGCACGCGCAAGGGTAAGGCCAAGGAGTCCAAGGCTCAGAAATTTGCCATCAATTCTCTGTTGAACTTGCTTGACCGCGACCTGGTTATGGATAGTTCGTCAGCCATGACATTCCTCGCTGAGCTGGTCTGCAGACTTACCGGTCCTTTGCAAGCCATGGATCGCCGCCGCCGCGAGGCCGAAGCCGAAGAGACCAAGCAGGCTAGCGCAGCCCCGAACGATGCTGCTGCTGGTACTGCTCAGCCGACTGCGGCCGCCCAGGGTACTTCGCAGGATGCTACTGCTGGATCATCGGTTGCCACCGAGGCCGGTGCTACCGCGCCTTCGGCTGATGCTGACACGGCTCTGGCTGCGGCTAGGAAGCCCATCAGGACGATCCAGATGCCTGTTATCACCCAGCACAATCTGACGCTGGTGGTGAGAATCTTCGTCGCGCGGGAGTGTAGCTCGAAGACCTTCCAGAGCACCATCTCAGCCATCAAGAACCTGGCAGTTCTTCCTGGTGCGCTTGCGATCTTTGGACAGGAGCTGGTGCGCCAGGCCCGCCTTCTGGCCAAGAATATTGTGCTGGATCTCGAGAGCCTGTACCCTCATATTGAGAAGGCCAAGTCTGGCACCGAAATCCAGGGTCTTGCTCTGGCAAAGTTTTCTCCGGGCACATCGGACCAGAACAAGCTGCTGCGCGTTCTGACTGCTCTTGACCATCTGTTCGATACCAAGAAGTCGTCCTCGCCTGCCACCTCTGATGAGGGCAACACCGAGGGCGCTGCTTCGCTTGCGGCTAATGTGCATAGCACCACTGGCTCGACCACCGAGACCGGCTTCACCATCACTGCCGATCCCGAAACCTCGCCCTTCGACGGTTCGAGCGAAACTCAGAAGCACGACCTGCTTGCCTCGCTTTACCACAACTCAACGTTCTCCGCCATGTGGGATCGTCTCAGCAAGTGTCTCCAGGCCATCCGCGACCGCGAAAACATGACTAGCGTGGCCACGATTCTCCTGCCCCTGATCGAGTCGTTGATGGTGGTGTGCAAGAACACGGCGATTGACAGCGAGAAGTCCACTCAGACTGCGCCATCGTCGTCGCAGCAGACGTCTGCTCGCGACCTTGTTCTTTCCAGCCCTCCTCCCGAGAACCGCATTGCCGGCTTGTTCTTCACGTTTACCGAAGACCACCGCCGTGTTCTCAACGAGCTGGTGCGGAACAATCCGAAGCTGATGTCGGCCAACTTCTCGCTTCTTGTCAAGAACCCCAAGGTTCTGGATTTTGACAACAAGCGCAACTACTTCACTCGCAGCGTGCATGCGCGCAATAACAACCAGTCGCGGTCTTCCTACCCGACACTGCAGCTCTTCGTTCGCCGCGACCACGTGTTTCACGACTCGTTCAAGTCGCTGTACTTCAAGAGCGGAGATGAGATGAAGTATGGCAAGCTCAACATCCGCTTCCACGGAGAAGAAGGCGTCGATGCTGGCGGTGTGACGCGCGAGTGGTTCCAGGTTCTTGCCCGGCAAATGTTCGATCCGAACTATGTCTTGTTCACACCCGTGTCTTCGGACCGGACTACGTTCCACCCGAACAAGCTGAGTGCCATCAACGACGAGCACTTGATGTTCTTCAAGTTTATTGGCCGCATCATCGGCAAGGCACTGTACGAGAATCGCCTTCTCGACTGCTACTTTAGCCGGGCGGTGTACAAGCGCATCCTGGGCAAGTCGGTGTCGGTCAAGGACATGGAGTCGTTCGATCCGGACTACTACAAGTCGCTGGTGTGGATGCTGGACAACGATATCACCGATATCATTGTCGAGACGTTCAGCCTCGAGGACGACGAGTTCGGCGTGACGCGCATCGTTGACCTGCTGCCCAACGGCCGCAACATTGCGGTGACGGAGGAGAACAAGCACGAGTACGTGCGGCTGGTTGTGGAGCACAGACTGCTCTCGTCAGTTAACGACCAGATGGAACAATTCCTCAAGGGTAAGTTAACAAACCCAGTGATTAGGCAAGTGTTGTGTGCGTATAGATCTCTAACAGATTTGTTTTACTAGGTTTCCACGAAATCATCCCGGCCGAGCTGATCTCAATCTTCAACGAACAAGAGCTGGAGCTTCTGATTTCCGGCCTTCCCGACATTGATGTCGAAGACTGGAAGGCCAACGCCGAGTACCACAACTACACCGCCTCGTCGCAACAGATTCAGTGGTTCTGGCGCGCGGTGCGGTCTTTTGACAAGGAAGAGCGTGCGAAGCTGCTGCAGTTCGTCACCGGCACGTCCAAGGTGCCGCTCAACGGCTTCAAGGAGCTCGAGGGAATGAACGGCGTCAACCGCTTCAATATCCACCGCGATTATGGCAACAAGGACCGGCTTCCGAGCTCGCATACCTGTTTCAACCGTATGTTCAGACCTCTCCCCCTCGCTTACTCCACCAAACTCCACGTGCATGATCTTGCAAACTAACATGTCTTGACTTTCTCTTCCCTAGAACTCGATCTCCCCGAATATGACAGTTACGATATTCTGCGCAAACAGGTGCTGCAGGCTATTACAGCCGGAAGCGACTACTTTGGCTTTGCCTAAGTCCTGCAGAATGCTGTCTTCACTTCCCTTTTATTTCTTCGGTTTTCTTTTTCTCTTCTCATTAGCTTAGTTTCTACTACTCTTTTTTCTCTTTCTCTTTTTTCTTAATGCCTAGTGTATGATGCATAAAATTCCCTCCGGTGTATTCTAGTTTTCGGGATTGCTTCTTTGCTTTTGTTGTTATTGTTATTTCTTGACTCTTATGCTTTTCTCCGTTTTTGTGTGCTTGTTGTTTCTATTAAATTAGAATCTCTTATGGTCTTTTCTGTTTTCTTTTTGCTGCTTCTCCTGCTAAGTGATTTTAGTTAATACGGTAGAGAGGGGGCAATTACTAGCTCAAGTTACAATTTCGTTTCCTTTCCAATATACTTTTTCTTCCTAATGATAAGAACGATGGCTCGGGATCCGTAAATGTGTTTATGTATCCTGATCAATATGAGAGCTGGAAGGGATCACCTGTAGATCAGGAGGACAGCCGAATGCACTCACGGCATGTATGAACCATAGCATTTTGGGTACTATTGGGCGGGTATTGGTGGAAAATTGATCTACGTAAAGTTGCAACAGGCTTTGAGCTTCTCAGTAATTTACGGTCCAGAGTACATACAAACAGTACTGCAATCACAAGTTACGGAGGGAGGCCACGTCGAAACCAGGTATTCATTGCCAATCACCAGAGTAAATTAAACAGAAAACCCCTAGAACTCCTGTTCAAGAAAGCAAACCTAGTCCCAGTTCGCCAGTAACCAGCCCCCTCCTCCAAACGGAATAATGATAAAAAGCAATCAAAGAGGCAGTTTCCAGTCTCCATCAGTCCTGCATGCATGCATCTATTGGCACCGTGCTTCCAGACTCAAGAGAATCAAAAACGAAAGCAAGTCAAATTCGTTAAGGAAGGAAAAAAGGACGGAGGGCTTCCGAGTATATTCGATACGTGAAGAACTCTCTCACTTCTTTCGACCCTCTTTTTTTGGCTTGCCGAAGATATCACTTTTGGAATCCTGTACCCATTCAAGAACCGTTTTACATAGTCATGAGAAAAAAAAAAAAAGAAAAACACCGGATGTACAAGCGTTTACTTGCGCATCGACGAGGCACGGCGCTTGCGCAGATCGGCCTTCTGGGCCTTGGCCTCGGTGACGCGCTTGGTAAGGAGAGCAGCGTACTCGTTCTGTCCAGATGGAAAGACATGTTAGCGTATACGAACTTCGCCACGGAGTCACAGCAGTTCCTGGGAAGAAAAAAAACGTACGGCCTCGTCCTTGACCTTCTCCGACTGCTTGCGCTTGAGCGCAATGCGGTGGCGCTTGTGCTGGAGGCGCTGGGGGGTGACTAGGCGCTGGATCTTGGCAGCCTTGGTGTAAGGCTTCTTGCCCTCACCCTTGGGGGTGATCTCACGGCGAATGACGTACTTGCGGACCTATACATTAATACAACCCAGTACCAAGGGGGACATGATTAGTATAAACTGCAACGGTGAGTGAACCTTTTGGAAAACAGGGAATTTTGCCCATCACCGCGGCGAAGTTTTCACCTCTCGCAGGAGACATCAGGTAGGAGGAACGTTTGGTAGCTCTGGGCTTCTTGGTTCTGGCATCATGTACACTTTCAATCCTTCCCCGTTCCAGGTGGTGAATTAGTACCTCCAGCCATACGGCATAGTACAATTCTACATTGGCCAACCAACTACGGGCTGGTAGGTGCCAATATCTCCACAAGAAATGGGGAAAGGTTGCAGTTGTACCGTGAACCACGGAAGCTTGCAGAGCTTGCCAAAAGCAAGTTCGTCCCACTCTTGAAACCTCCGAGCGAGAGATGAAACTCCGTCGTGGTCTTCTCACACTCTACCCGGACTGCCATATCCTCCACCGCAGACCCGAGTAGGCGATGACGAGAAAGGCATGGAATAGAATACCACATACATCGTCATCCTTGGAGAGGCTAAAGAAGCGGCGGATCTTGGTAGCACGCTTGGGACCAAGACGCTTGGGGTGGACCACATCGGTCAGGCCGGGGACCTCGCCATCGCCCTGCTTGACGACGCTGAGGGCAAGGACCGACAGATCGGCAGCCACGATGCATCCGCGGACCGACTTGCGCTTGCGCTCGCCGGTGCGGCGGGGGCGGTAGCACGAGTGGCCGTCAGACAGCAGGAGACGGACACGGCTCGACTGCAGAACACCCTGCTTCATCGGGAAACCCTGCTTGTCGTTTCCTCCGGTGATCCGGAAGATGTAGCCCTTGAACTCGTCGCCGAGGGAGTCGCCGGGGACCTCAGTGCCCATGCGCTTGTCCATGAAGGGGGCGAGCTTCAGCTCATCGTCGATCTCGACGAGCTTCTGGCTGCCGTTGGCGGGGTAGGAAATGTTCAACTGTAAAGTAGCGAGAGAAGGTACGTTAGCAGCTGTTAACTTGAGGTGATTGAAGCGAGCGGATGCTTCATTGTGTCGAAGTCGAAAGAGGTATTGAGGAAGAGCGGTGGCTCCGGAGTAGGAGGGGTGAACGAGGCGACGAGATTGAAATATGCGATAAATGACGATTGCGATCACCGGGTATCATTATAGTAATCCCTTACCTTCATTGTGCCAGCTGTTGGAGGGGGGTGCTGAGATTGTTCCTGGAGAATGTGAAGTTCTTGGTTTGTACGGAAGAGAGAAATTTCCAAAATTCTTTCAAGATTGGGGATGGCCACTTTTCTGGTATGGGCCAAAAACCACTAGCAAAATAAAAGTGTGTGGAAAAAATATACTAGGGCTTGCCGTGTCAGCCAATCAAATTGGCTTTCTTATCGCAACGATTATCAGCTGTGGCGCCAGGTTCAACAAGTGGCGCTCCGATGTGGCTTGGAGTTCACTTTCGCGTTTACCGACCTGCCTCCAACGCGAATCGTTGAGCTCCAACATAATGGCTCCACGATGATTCTTGGAATTCAAACGATTGTCACGGCACGACATGTGTTGGCAACTTTTGTTCTGCCATCTGTCTAGTGCTAGGAATTTTATTCATATAGTTTGCACATAACGCGACCATAGATATGAGCGTCCCGATTCACCCTCCCAGCGCCATAGTGCCGGGCTCTGCCCCGAATCCTCTACCAGCGGCCATCCAAACGCCTTCCGGGCTTGCACTCGTCGAGCTTCAGGGTACCATTGCCCTTCCGGATGCGCACGGGTCTGACGCCATGGAAACCTCCGACGCTTCGAAACTTGTTGAGATTGGCCGCATAGACTTTCCATACCACAACCCCGAATTACAGGAGCCTGGCAGTACGGCCTGGATGAAGCGCGTTTACCTGTATGTTGGCCTGCATCAACGCTTGACTGGTGAGGTCAAGAAGCTTCCGCAGCCCATTGCTATCGTCCGCAAGCTTGATTCGTCTCAGCCGACAACTGGACCACTCGATCCCCTTGAAATCGCAGCCATTGTGAAGTACAAAATCGTGTTTTCACAGCGACCTGAACCTGTTGGATCATAAGGCACAGAGCATACCCATCCATCGTATGTGGACATCCTCAATGCTGTCGGCATAGAACTGAATAAATGTATATTTCTGTTCGGAGACCTTTAACCCTATTGTCTAACTACCAACCTCGATAGGCTTTGTCCTCCCAAGACCTTGCTTGCCATAGTAATCCATTGGGTATGCCCCATTTCCCCAGTCTGATACTTGCTCCAGTGCAACAAGGGCTTCGTATGGCGTCAGAAGCGGGCGAGGAAAGGCATACCCCCAATCGATACTCAGTCGCGGACAGGCAACCTGAACCCAGCACTCCACGTCGCTCATCATGGCAAGCTTGCCTGGGAAAATCTCGCTCAGAAGCAGATTGACCCAAGGGATGCCTTTCTCCGTCAGCCGCTTCTCCACGAGCGACAAGGTATTGGGATTTCCTTGACGTCCCAGTGAACCGAGAATCAGGCCCCATTTCTTAGCCTTTTTGCCTGTTCTAATAGCCTGGCGTCGAAGATCCTGCATCTCCACGTGCTCGTACTCTTCCCGCGTGAGTTTTCTTGAGTACGGGTCGTAGCGGTAGGCCGGTATTGATGGATTGTGGATCATGATGCTTTCCAGATGGAAGCGGCCATCCCCCAAATACAGAATCATATCCACACCGTCCTCATCTCTCAGTTTCGGTGACGTGCACCCCAAAATTTCGCCCTTGCTCAGTGGCGCGATTTGTGGCACAATGATCTGGAAACCCTCCTTTTCCAGTGTGCTTTTAATGCCGTGGATTGTGGCGTTAAATTGGATGGTACCGACCATGGCAATGGTCTTTCCAGAGACAAAGTTGCGCTGGAGAGAGGCAAGCAAGTGTGTGGTATCGATGCTGATGTCGACGAAAACGTACAGTGTCTTTATCTTTGTGACATCGACTGGTATCAGACAGCTGTGAGCATAGTGCACGAGCAGATCGCAGCCCAACGCCCGAGCCGTATAGTCATCGATGCAACACGCGCCATAGGTTACGTCGCCCATAATCAGGGTTTCGACGCCAGGGCAAAACTCCGTCAGGATATCGGAGATCGTTGTCGCAAACAGAAGTAACCCTTCGGGCATCTGCAAAGCAATCTTCCGAGCTCCAAGCGAACGAACCCGGTGAACGGTCTTGTGAATCTCAAAGCTATAGTTAGCCGGTAGGAGAGAGATCGCTTGATTTAAGCCGGCATCTTCGAGGATCTCCTTCGGCACCTGGTTTAATAGGCGGGGTGCTCGCCTGGGCCTGGATCCTATATACCATAACTATTAGATCCAAATGTGCTTTCCTCCGTATCCTCAGAGAACATTTCATTGCCTATATTGTGTAGCGATTCACTAACCTTGAACTGTGCCCTTAGAATTCTGTGAGCTTTCATCCGGCTTGCCGATAGCTTCTGCCGCCTTGCGGCCGATGAATCGTTTCTTGGGTTGCTTTTGGACCGGGGGTTCGGTTGTCTCAAAAGTGTGTTGAGCCTGTATTATGGTGGTAGCCTCGATATCTGCAGCAAGGCCCAGATCAACCTGGAGTCGATCGTCTTCCATGATCAAAGTATGAAAATGAAAATCCGTGGGGTGATATGCTGTTCGATTCAAGCTTTGATACTCTCTGAAGCCAAACTGGTGTTCATTAAGTATTTGTTTCGGATGCTGGAAATTCACCTAGCGAGTAGGGGTGACTCGGAGCGACTCGGAGCTTATGGTTAACTTTTTTTCTTTTCGGATCATGGACGGGCAAAGCTATGCATCTGCCGGGGTTATCTAGCAAACGGGGCTAAATTTTATTGGCCGAGACACATCCGACAATATGCGAGCCCGTGATGTTTCCACTACTGATCAACAATCATGTCACCTCATCGCCCACAGGTGAGAAGCTAAAATCCGGGGAAACATCACTGACGAACAACAAAACCGCGGTTTGTATCTTCGCATTCAAAAGACGCCCAGAGTCACAATATCACCAATCTCGCCAGTATCGTCTGTTCATTTCAATTCCATCAATTATGAAAAGGGCCGTCCTAGGTTCATTACGGCCGATCACCCGGCGGCATGCCAAATCGTTGAGGTTCTCCTCATCTACGACTTCCAACGACAATTATGTGAAGCTGGTGGAGGTTGGGCCTCGCGATGGCCTTCAAAACGAAAAATCTACAATTTCTCTCGGGACAAAGATCGAATTGATTGAGCGCTTAGCTAAGACCGGCCTGACGACAATAGAGGGAGGTTCTTTCGTGTCTCCAAAATGGGTTCCCCAGGTAAGCCGCTGTTCTCTGTTAAAGCTATCGACCACGTTCTCATAATGTTTGCGACGGCTGTGGAACAACCCCATAGATGGACAACTCAAACGATATTCTCGAACATCTCTTGCGAGCGAAAATCTCACCCCGTAACCCTATCTCCTACTCCTTCCTCGTTCCCAATGCCCGCGGCTTCACGAATCTTTCGGCAATTCTCAAACAACACGCCGGCACCTTCGCGACCCAGTCCGAGCCAGCCTTTAATGCCCAGACGCCAACGCTGGAGGTTGCAGTGTTTGCTGCTGCTACCGAGTCATTTTCCCAGAAGAACCTCAACTGCAGTGTCTCTTCATCCTTGGAGAAGTTTAAGGACGTTATCCAGGATTCCAAGGCCCTAGGCCTACGAGTACGAGCATACATATCGGTGGTTCTTGGGTGCCCATTTGAAGGTTATGATGTCGATCCCCGCAAGGTCGCGGAGATTGCCACTGATCTTCTTGAGTCTGGCGCAGATGAAATTTCCCTTGGAGATACAACTGGAATGGGAACCGCACCACGCACGAAAGACCTGCTCAAGGCGATGACAGCCGCCGGAATTCGCAACGAAGATATTGCTATGCATTTCCATGATACATATGGACAGGCCCTGGTTAATACAGCCGTTGCTTTGGAGCATGGGATTCGAATATTCGATAGCAGCGTCGGTGGTCTCGGAGGATGCCCATACAGCCCTGGCGCGACCGGCAACGTTGCCACTGAAAACATGGTGTACTTTGTCGAAAGCCTCGGCATGGATACCGGGGTTGACCTGGATGCGGTTACTGATATTGGATCATGGATCAGTGGGGAGCTTGGCCGACCCAACGACAGTGCTGTCGGCAAAGCTGTTCTTGGATCTAGGTCACGGACTGAGCCTGGCCCTTGATTTTCGCCTCAATAAAGGCATACGATGCTGTGTTTGTTACTTCACCTGTTCAGATTTTTCTCCATGTATATTGTGTATTTATTTGTTGATCTCGAAACTCATACACATTTCATTCCATCCAAGTATTGCACCTGACAAGAAGAATAAGTTGAATTGTGAATCGTTCAACAAACGCTTGGTTAGGGTTAATACAACCCTAGTTGTAGAGTTCTTATTCAAGTGGGTTTTGCGGCAAATTACCGGCTGTACCACCCCTGCTCAGCTCCCCTCACAAGATTATAGCTCTATCTCAGAGCAACTATTTCCCTCCCCTTCAAAACCTTGACCAAACCCAAAATCCTTTGATTGCGAGCTGTGACCTTTTTAACCCTCACTCATCCTTATAGAAATTCCCTCGCATATAACTCCAAACTCGCCGTTCAATATCCCACACATATCATGGCTGATCCTCGAGTGTCGTCGCCGTACTCAGTTGTTCCGCGTTTGCGGTACAACACCGTTGGAGGTGTCAATGGCCCGCTGGTTATCCTCGAAAATGTGAGCACATAAATCTGCGCCTTTTGAAGAGGTTCACTTGCGCCGAGCTGTGCGGCCGTGGCGTCTGCTACATGCCCTCCACATATGTGTCTCTGTGTTCGCTAACTGGCATTTTGGATACTTCTTCAAGGTCAAATTCCCTCAATACAATGAGATCGTCAGCATTACTCTTCCCGACGGCACAAAGCGCTCTGGCCAGGTCCTAGAAGCTCGAGGTAAGCTCCCGATCGTGTGCGATGAATTCCCGTTCAGCCTATGAATATACAGACATGCAAGGCTGTGCATGAATAAGCACCTGTATACTAATACAACTCTCTTCTCTACAGGTGACCGAGCTGTCGTCCAGGTACGAAATTTCCACGGCGATCGAACGTGCTCTATTATCTCATGGGGGGCAGGCATTAACACGCAGTTGCGGGTTAAATCTAGGTCTTTGAGGGAACCACAGGTATCGATGTTAAGAAGGTATGCGCAACTCTATGTCTAGTTCATTCTTATTTTATCTGTTCTGTTTATACTAACATCCCACTCTAAACAGACTACGGTCGAGTTCACTGGCCAAAGCTTGAAGCTTGGTGTGTCTGAGGACATGCTTGGTCGTATCTTTGATGGATCAGGAAGAGCTATTGACAAGGGCCCCAAGGTGTTGGCCGAGGAGTTCCTTGATATCAACGGATCTCCTATCAACCCGTACTCGAGAGTAGGTTGGCTCCAGCCTCGCTGAACTCACTAGATGATAGATAGCCTTGCTTACTGATCATCGTTTTCCCAAACGTCTAGGAATACCCCGAGGAGATGATTTCGACCGGTATCTCTGCTATTGATACGATGAACTCGATTGCTCGTGGACAGAAGATTCCCATCTTCTCCGCCTCCGGTCTCCCGCACAACGAAATTGCCGCTCAGATTTGTCGCCAAGCTGGTCTGGTCAAGCAGAAGGGAATCACCAACAAGGGTGTTCAGGATGGACACGAGGAGAACTTCTCCATTGTGTTCGGTGCCATGGGTGTCAACTTGGAGACCGCTCGTTTCTTCACCCGTGATTTCGAGGAGAACGGTTCGCTTGAGCGCGTGACTCTGTTCCTCAATCTTGCCAACGACCCCACGTATGTAACCAGAGGCCTGAAACAAATAAATCCCTCTTTCACCAACCCCCACCCTCCCCCCAAACCCCGACAGTCGTTCTCGCATATTGACAATCTCATTTGGCACTTGATAGGATTGAACGTATCATCACTCCCCGTCTCGCCCTTACCACTGCTGAGTACTATGCCTACCAGCTCGAGAAGCACGTTCTCGTCATTCTAACCGACATGTCTGCCTACTGCGATGCCCTTCGTGAGGTCTCGGCCGCTCGTGAGGAGGTCCCGGGTCGTCGTGGTTACCCCGGTTACATGTACACGGATTTGTCGACTATCTACGAGCGTGCCGGTCGTGTGGCTGGCCGCAACGGCTCTATCACGCAGATCCCCATTCTGACTATGCCTAACGACGATATCACTCACCCTATCCCCGATCTTACCGGATATATCACCGAGGGACAGATTTCCGTCGACCGCCAGCTACACAACCGTGGTATCTATCCTCCCATCAACGTTCTTCCGTCGCTTTCTCGTCTCATGAAGTCTGCCATTGGCGAGGGCATGACCCGGAAAGACCATGGTGATGTTTCCAACCAGTTGTATGCGAAGTACGCTATTGGTCGTGACGCGGCTGCTATGAAGGCTGTCGTTGGTGAGGAGGCTCTGTCTCCGGAAGACAAGCTGTCCCTGGAGTTCCTGGAGAAGTTTGAGCGGCAGTTCATCAGCCAAGGCCAGTATGAGTCGCGTACCATCTACGAGTCGCTCGACTTGGCATGGAGCTTACTCCGTATCTACCCCAAGGACCTGCTCAACCGTATTCCCGCCAAGGTCCTCAACGAATTCTACCAGCGCGCTTCCAAGGAGGCCAAGGGCAAGCAGAAGGCCCCTGCTGCTGAGGAGAACCTCATCGATGCGTAAAGCTTCTCCTGGGTTCATTTTGGAATTTAGTTTTTGGCGATTTTTTGTTATATCCTGCAATGAAGGGACTAGATAACTGGCAGTTGTTTTTTTTCTTTTTCATTATTTGTTTTAAGAGATACGTATATATCTATTCGTTTTATTTGGCTTTGTCTCGTGTTCACATTTCTTTTGCTGTGGTTTTAATGGTGAGGAATAGTTTGGATGGGGAATTGACGAAGTCCAAGTCATATTTGAGGGTATCGAAGTTTGATACGGAGGTTTGATACGGACGAAACAGGATCCCCATTTGCAGATATCCAACGTTGCGGTTTTGCTTTCTTGTTTTCCTCGAGTTATCGAAAATTGCACATGCGCACTAGCATCTCTTACAACGATTCGGGGATAGTGTTCATCAGAATCATTTAGCTGTAGTTCCACCGCATAATGGTTTGAAAGGGCTATCGCCCATGTCTATTCCGTAAATTATTTTTGTCTAACATATGTAATATCTGTCTGGCGTCGTTTAAGCTTTCCAGCGCAGCAGAGTCATGGACATGGCTGGAACAACAGCACTCTGGACTCCGGCGTCCAGCTTTGTCTCCGAAAGCACAACATTTCTAGTCTTAGGACCTTCGGCAGGATCAGCCGCAACCAGCTGGTGCACTTCAACAGTGGCAGTGCTGGGAACTCCCTGCAGGTCAATATCCGATGACTTCGTCTCATGCATGTTCACAATGACAAGGTTGACGAAGCCGTCGGCGGAGCGTGTAGCGCTGACATCCAACCACGGGGTAGCGATCTCGGCCGAACGAATCCAGGCCGGGCTAGTCGGGCCGTCATAGGCACCGCACCGCAGGGTCACAGCCACGGTAGAACCGCGCATGTACTTGCAGAACAGCAGCAGCGGCCACCAGGTCGGCTGCTTCTCGATCCCGGTCTTGGTGGTCATGAGCGGCGAGATCACGTTCACCGACTGGGCAATGTTGGCCATGCCGACGTGCTGGGCCTGGCGGATGAACACGTTTAGCCACACGGCGACGGCCAGGGCGTCGCTCAGGGTGTAGCTCTCCTCGCCGCCGTCCTCGCCGGGCGCGCGCTTCGGGTCCCACACGTTCCATTCGTCGAAGCAGATCTTCTGGCGCGGGACTGTCGGTGGCACGGCATTCTCAATGCGCGCGAGGTCGATGAGGCTGGAAGTGATCTGAATAGCACGCTCAGCGCATAGCGGGGCTGTGGCATCGCATGGTTGAACAATAATTAGTTTGGGCGTTGCGCAATATTGTGTGTGTGCGGTGATGGGAAGGCTTACCGGTGACGTTCATCAGATGGTCTTCAGACGCTGTGTAGATGTGGATGGAGTGCATGTCGATAAGAGAAGCCGTGGTGCTTCCACCGAGGCCATGCAAGTCGAACCGGATGCACTCCTTGATGACGTACGAGTCCCACGAGCTTGTGCCGTCTTGTCCACACAGGATCAGCTTCAGCGAGGGGTCCAAGAGCTTGAGCGCCTTCGCCCACTGGTATGCGCGCTTGGAGTAATCCTCCTTCGTCATCTGGCCGACCTGCCACGGACCCCACATCTCATTTCCAAGAGCCCAATATTTCACCTGGAGCGTAAAAGCTGTCGTTAGATTAAATGCCATCCCAAATATTCCGGCTTGACATCTGCAAGCAGTGGGTCTGGACTCACGTTGTACGGCTTTTCTCTGCCATTCTTTCGACGCAAGTTCGCGTAGTATGTGTCCCGATCAGAGTTACAGTATTCAACCCAAGCAAGAGCTAAAAGATTTCGACATATTAGCCTCCTCTATCATCGTGTATAGCTGCGAGTCGAGATCTGGCGATACTTCATCGGATTAGGGTTAGGGTCAATTCTTACCTTCATCCAGGGTTCCTGTGCCGAAGTTCAAAGCGAAGTAAGGCTCCGTGCCAACCATTTCACACCATTTCAGGAATTCGTCGGTACCAAACTCGTTTGTCTCCACCCCGATCCAAGCCAGCTCTGGACGGCGAGGGCGCAGGTTCTTGGGACCAACTCCGTCAAGCCAATGGTAGGTTGCAACAAAGTTTCCACCGGGATACCGCATAACAGGGGCGTTCAGTTCGCGAATGGCCTCCATAACATCTTTCCGGAAGCCGTTTTCATCGGACAGAGGGTTTCCAGGTTCGTAGATGCCGCCATAAATGCAGCGGCCCATATGCCTATGATACACACCGTTAGCCGGGGGGTCGGAACGTCGGTGTAAGGTAGGAGACTTACTCAGTGAATCCGCCGTAGATCATGTCGTCAACCTTCGCAATCACCTGGTCCGAGTCGATACTGATCCGGGGCCGCGCATCTTCGGCGACGCGCGTATAAAACGCCATGGTTAATGAGAGTAAGATAGACGGGAGGACGACCGAATGGGCAATTGTGGATTCGATCAGAGAACGGCAAAAAAACAAGAATGAGAATCCAACTTGAGAGAGAGAAGAAAGATGAAATTATCAATGGTAAACCACCGTCAACTTATATAACTACGAGCAGAGGCGGTGCGGTTTGAGGAGTTGGTGAGGATGTTCCACAAGTGGAGGTGAAAGATAGGCTGTTCTAGGATATACTTCGAAATTGTCCTAGAGCGCAACTAGCAGCATAAGCCCAGCCCAGGTGATCCGACAAACTCTTACGCTGGTATGTAACTGGTTGATATGATATGGAATCAACTACTAAAAAAAAAAAAAAAAAAGGCTTACGGAAGTGCCTTTCATGGGCTAGAATGGTGAGAATTCGCTTTCAAGAAGGCCGTACATAATTTCAAAGGCAACCCGGAGCTTCAAAAACCTGTGGGAACTAATTTCTGCCTGACCTTTTTGCGCATGAACGTTGTCAACATGTGTTAACATGACCATCCATCCAATTGCTTCTTCCCCCCATGACTGATGGTGGTTTTGTAGCCGCGAAAGCTCCTCCTCACATGAGCGGAACGGGCCAATGTTACTGGTGCGCATGTTGAACGCGGGTGAGCGACAGGGTGGTTGTGTTCGGCTCGGCAACGCAAGGATACCCGCCCTCCATTAGTCTCTGATCTCTGCACATTGGGTAGAGCTACGCCACAGCATGGAACCAACCCCTTTTAATATATAATCACTAAGTTGTCGAACTGAATCACTAGAGGGCTGACTAACTCGTTATTGTTGGTAACCAATTGAAGCGCCCACACTCAGTCGATCCGAAAAAAGTCTGCGGGCCATGGGAGTGGTGAATAGGCGAGCCTCTACGAGCAGGCCGCCTCGCCTGAACGATCTAACCCACCCACTCAATGCTCAAAAACATTTGCCGCCCCCGAGAATAGGAATTATCTATCTATCGATAACTTCAAAGTTTGCCCAAAAGACCATGTGGTACACCCGCCGGTAAAATCGCCGGCGCTTCGGATTGGTGCGCAAAGAGTGACGACGGCGGTTCTCGGACTCTTTCGATGCACTAGGCTAGAAAAACGAAACCCTGCTGTTTCCTGGGGATTGGCCGGGCGTGGGGGAAGCCGATAACAAGCCTGCCAGTCTACCAACAACACTACACCAAATAAATCCCTCCTGGATATGCTCCATAATACATGTTGAGTTCATAGTCTGGCATATTTGGAGTAAAAAATTTTTTTTCGGGGTTTTTTCGTTTATTCTGGTGTCGTCGTGAAAATGGTACCGGCCCGCTTATGGGGATATCGGGAAGGCCCCAGAAACTCTTATGTACGGGGATATCTTTGAGATCCCAAGACCGCCGCAGAAGATATCTGACACAATAGTCTTCTGAACTTGCACATAAACCTCCCAGTCACAGTGTTGGATAGCTCACATGGTCATCAAAAGGGAAGACTGTGGAGAAAGCAAATCTGAGAATCGCCTCCACATGATATGGATATCACTTCTCATTCACAAGTACAATATGCTGTCGCCTGTAACACTGCAGACTAGACAATCCGGGGTGTGTGGGGAAGGGGAACGAGAAGCTGTGCTATCCCCTGCAGGCGAAGCCATAAAATCTGGGGAATATCAAGGCATGGGTTGCAACCATCAATTCCACCAATACAATCCGGTCGTCCACGTCCTTGACCTGTGTTTTCATGATCAACGACAGATGAGAGTGTCTTGCCGCTATGTTTCTCACCTCTTGGCCCACACATGGCTACTGGCTCCCCACATTCCGTATGGCTGGCTGCCACATGGTGTCTATAAAGGGAGTCCCATCCCCAGAGATACTTTGTAGTCAAGTGTCCTCGCTTCCCTCATTCATCTCATTGTTTACCACTTGCCTCTGCATCAAACTCAACCTCTGCATACAAGATATCAGTTCTGTCCCCTTTCCATAAACTCCCACAATGGCACTTCCTCCGAAGTGGTACCAGTTCCTGGTGAGCGTGTTCGCTTCACTAGGATCTTTGCTCTTTGGATACGACCTTGGTGTCATCGCCGAAGCCATTGCCTCGCAGTCTTTCACAGCAAGATTCAACCCGACAAGCAATGAAGTGTGCGTCTTCCTTTACATCAGAACCCAGACTCTCTTCTGCCGTGATAATAATCTAACCATTGCATGATTTTCTCTCCATCTAGCGGTGCGGTTGTGTCCATCTTCACAGGCGGAGCCTTTCTTGGAGCCTTCTTCGCAGGCCCGTCGGGAGATCGACTGGGTCGGAAGATGACAATTCTGATTGGAGCCGTCATCTTCTGCCTTGGAGGCTCGCTTCAAACCGGTGCTCCCCACATCAACTTCCTCTATGCTGGGCGCGCCCTTGCTGGTGTTGGGTATGTCGTATCCACATGTGCCGGGATAAGTGTTGCGACTAATATTTCCGGTGTACAGTGTCGGCTTCTTGTGCATGATCATTCCTTTGTACCAGGCTGAGCTCTGCCACCCCAGCATTCGTGGCCGGGTCACCGCTCTTCAGCAATTCATGCTTGGTGTTGGTTCCTTGGCTGCGGCATGGATCTCATATGGTGCGTTACTATATCGGCAGTCTTCTTCCACACTGACCGAGTTCCCTCGATCGTCACATTGCCCCTTTCAGAATTAACATATAAACAAACAGGAACCTATATCGGATTTGCCCCTGATGATGATCGCCAATGGAGAGTGTCACTGGGCATTCAGATCGTGCCTGGAGCTATCCTTGCCATGCTCATTCTGCTCTTCCCCGAGTCGCCTCGTTGGCTTATTGACCACGGACGGGTTGAAGAAGGCCTCAAGACCCTTGCGCGGCTGCACTCGCAAGGCGATATCAACGACGCCTGGGTCAGGGCCGAGTTTGAGCAGATCCAGGATACGTTGGCGGCTGAGCACGAGCAGGAGGCAAAGTCGTACATCGAGCTCTTCCGCGATCGCTCGTGCTTCCGTCGGCTGTTCATCGCCTGCGCTCTGCAGGCTAGCATCCAAATGACTGGTGTCAGTGCTATCCAGTATTACTCCGTTAACATTTACAAGAAGATCGGTATTGCTGGCGACGAGACTCTCCGGTACCAGGCGATCTCTTCCATTATTGCGCTAGTCGCCCAGTTTCTGTGCATTCTGTTCATCGACCACACCGGTCGCCGCTGGCCCCTGATTTCAGGAAACTTGTTTAACATGGTGACCTTCATCATCGCCACGGTGCTCCTGGCAAAGTTTCCCCCAACCGACGGAACAGGCAACGGCGCTGCCGCTTGGGGATTCATTGCCATGACTTGGCTCTATAATTTCTCGTTCAGTGCCACCTGTGGCCCGCTGTCATGGATCATCCCCGCTGAGATATTCGACATGAAAACGCGATCCAAGGGTGTGTCGATCGCTACCATGACTTCGTTTGCGTTCAACACGTTGATCGGCCAGACGACGTCCGTGGCTCTCGATGATACCACTGGAATTGGCTGGCGCTGGTATATTCTGTTCATTGTGAGTCCCATCATTTACATTCTTGAAAAGGAGTCCCGTGTTATCTTGACTTTTACTGATCCTCAATTTTTCGTTAGGTGGGCAACTTCACCAACGCCGTGTTCTTTTGGGCTCTGCTCCCCGAGACTGCGAAGAGACCACTGGAGGAGATGCGCCACCTCTTCACTGAGGCGCCGTGGTTTATTCCGGGAATGGATGAGTCCAAGTTTGCTTCTATTGATCTCCAGCGTCGCGCCGAGCAGGTCGAGAGTAAACAGGAGGTCACTCATCAGGAGGCTTAGAGGAACGACGACACATTGATGCGGCTATGTTGTTCTTGTTATACTGTAGCATTCTAGAGCATAAGCTAGGCTCATTTGCACGTCGTGTTCTGCTCGTGGTATCCCGAATGGGCTCGGGCTTGAATCTCCCAGTTAGAACAGGTATCCTTTAATGCAGAAGTTGACGGACCCTATTGAATCATTCGAGCCAACAGCGAATAAGAAACAAGAGAAATGCAAGCTGTGTGTATTCAGCGCGGAAAGCGGCTGTACTAGATGAGTGCTAGACAAAAGTGTGTATTCAAATGGACAAAAACAGTAACGTGCAGTTCATGAGCACCCAAGTCCAAACCACTGCCGCCTCCACGCAAGACTTTTGTTGGATTCCTCTTCCGTATTTTGATGTGTACATAAATTTAACTTCAATTTTGTTGTTTGCTTTCTTTACCACCCGCGCACAGCAAGCTTCTCCTCGGGCTTCATCGTATCGCAGTTGATGCCAACCATGGCCTCGCCGAGACCGGTACTGCACTCGGCGAGCACAGAGGCATCCTGGAAGTGGGTGGTGGCGCGAACAATGGCGCGGGCGCGCTTAGCCGGGTCGCCAGACTTGAAGATACCGCTTCCAACGAACACGCCGTCGCAGCCAAGCTGCATCATGAGAGCCGCATCGGCGGGGGTAGCGACACCACCGGCAGCGAAGTTGACGACTGGCAGCCGGCCAAGCTCGGCGGTCTGCTTGAGAAGAGCCACGTCGCAGCCAATCTCGCGAGCCAGGGCGCGGATTCCCGGCATGCCATCGTTGGCAAGAACGGCGCGCGCATGGGCAATGTCCTTCTTCAGGGTCTTGACGTGCGTCACAGCCTCAACGACATCGCCGGTACCGGCCTCGCCCTTTGTGCGGATCATGGCGGCGCCCTCGGCAATGCGGCGCAGCGCCTCGCCGAGGTTCCGGCAGCCGCACACGAACGGCACCTTGAACGGGTGCTTCTCGACGTGTGCTTCGCGGTCGGCGGGGGTGAGTACCTCGCTCTCGTCGATGTAGTCGATGTTGAGGGCCTCGAGGATCTGGCACTCGACAAAGTGGCCGATGCGCGCCTTGGCCATGACGGGGATGGTGACGGCCTCCTGGATTTCGCGGATGATGGCGGGGTCGGACATGCGCGCAACGCCACCGTCCTTGCGGATATCAGCCGGGACACGCTCCAGCGCCATGACGGCGCAGGCGCCAGCCTCTTCGGCAATGCGCGCCTGCTCGGCGTTGGTCACGTCCATGATCACGCCGCCCTTGAGCATCTGCGCAAGGCCGGCCTTCACGGCAAAAGGCGGCACCGAGGTGCCGTTGGCCGGCGCCGAGCCATTGGCAGTCACGGCGACGCTGGCGGGGCCCTCAAGGCTAACGGGAGCTTCGGAAGAGGCCATTGTGTGTTGCGGGGTGGTGGGAAGACAACTAGTCGGGAGGGTAGATATGAGCGGCGTTGTGAGTGGAGGCGGGGTTTTGGTGGGCGGCCGAGATAACGGAGGGCAGGACAGGTAGGTGGGGGGGGGAAAAGAAAACAGTTCTCTTCTCGTGAGGATGGGTGTCGCGTGAAGCACAGTCGTGATCAAGTCACAACGAGCAAAGTGAAGTCAATATCTTGAACAGGGGAGAAAGTATGTTGTAGAAGACAAGTGACGCAAACGCTGCATGTGCTTGGTTTAGGAAATTCTAGTATGGCGGTGGGACACTAAAAAGGGTTTTGGTTTTTTTTTCCTCTGGGTCGGAATCCGTCTACATAAGTCTCGTCCCTGTGTAAGTCGATTGAGTTGACTCAGTGGATAGCTTCTGGAATTACTGGCCAGTAATATCAGCAGCTCTTGCAGGAAGTGGATATGCGATTCTGTTCCGAAGCGATGTTCGTACTCCAAATTGGTCAAAGACGGCATTCTGGCCGTTGTTTGCCGCACGCGCACATTCTCCCACTGGAGTGGAATGTTTGATGTGTGGAGAAGTCGGTGTGTGAACTAAGCAGCCATGCAAATTTTTTTCCTTCTTCCTCCTCCAAGGAAGGGCGTAGGGCCTTTGGTACAATCGGGCAGATATTGAGAACTAGGTGACAAGCCGATTTTGGGATAACTGCATGGAACTCATGTTCACCATCGTTGTCAGATCAAAAGCATGGTGGGGCTCGATGCAACGATAGCGGGGTCGATTTTATACTGGCAATTCGCAAGCATTTCCGCTCAGTTGTCTGTCCAGTGAGTGAGTGAGTCATTATGTTCCTTGTGCTTGCGCACCTGCGAGGACACACGAACATCAGAGGTCGAAACGGGTTTTGCAAGTGAGTCAATCTGGTTCCGTTATGTCGGAGATACCCATATTGGAAACTTGAATTGACAGTTGACAACACCAAGGGCGCCGTTGTTTAGTTGGAAGTCCGGCGGTCCGTCCTCTTGGACCGCCCATGCCCACGTCTTGGACTCGCACAGAACGTGCTTGTCCGGTGTCGGCCCGGACGAGGAAGAGGTTGTGTAAGATTTGTTCCTTCAGCTATATGGTGCACTGTGTGTTCTCGGCGTCCTTCCACTTTCAGAGGCGGTTCTGTCAAAGTCGCCGCCTCCACTTCCAGAACGGCTATCAAGGGTTTAAGCCGAGGAAATCCGCTAATGATTCCAGTGCCGGGCGTGCGCGGAAAAGCGAGAATTAACCAACGAGGAGGGATCAGGGGAAGAGTTAGCGATGGCCTATAGGCACCCTCTATGCTGGGCTGTACTGTTCGTTTTAATGGTGGGCAGAATACCAATTTAATTTTTTTTCTTCCACGTGCTTCGTGCGATGTATTCGTGCTTCTCTTAGCAGCAAAGATAGCCAGAGGACTGGAAAGATCTCTCTCCACCAGTGCAAATCTCGATACTAGGGTTCGTTATGCTTTGACTCACCAATCTTTCAGTCCAATCGAAACGAAACCTGCATACATGCATTTCGATCCCCGTTGCTCAACTCCAGAGTTTATTCTAACCAAGCCAGCTGTTTATCCGAGTCTGGAGCCCAGCTTTTCGTTCTTGAACCAGCTAATCCCACCGCCCACCCACCTGGGATCGATTTGACAATGTCGACGCCGTTGACTGTCGGAGTGCTTGCGCTCCAAGGCGGCTTTCATGAACACATCGCCCTGCTACGGCAAGCCTCAAGGCGGCTCTCTGCTCAGACTTTTGAATTTATCGAAGTTCGAACCCCTGCTCAGCTTGAGCGCTGTGCGGGCCTTATAATCCCTGGCGGAGAAAGCACCACTATCGCGCTGGTCGCTGTTCAGTCCAACCTTCTCCAGCCCTTGCGAGATTTTGTCCAGTTGAGTCACTATCTTTATCCTCCCAGTTGATGAAAAATGTCGACTTTTTTGGTAGGGGGGGTTTTTTTTGCAGCCTCTGGACACAAGTTCTAACCTCGCCCTTCATAATAGAGTTCTACACAAGCCTGTCTGGGGAACATGTGCAGGCTTGATTTTGCTCTCCGACGAGGCTAATGCCACCAAGAAGGGCGGCCAAGAACTGATTCACGGCCTCGCCGTCCGCGTTCGCCGGAATCACTTTGGCAGGCAAACAGAGAGCTTCATCGCCGATATCGACCTGCCTTTCCTACAGGGCGACAAGGCCGGGCCCTTCTCCGCCGTGTTCATCCGCGCCCCCATTGTCGAGGAAGTTCTCCGTCCGGATGATGTTGAAGTTCTTGCCGTTCTCCCCGGACGCGCCGAGCGGGCCGTGGCGGCTGGCTCGGACGCCGTGGTTCCCTCGGGGTCGTCTGCTGGTGACATCGTCGCTGTGCGTCAAGGAAATATTTTTGGCACCAGCTTCCATCCTGAGTTGACCAACGATCCGCGTATTCACATGTGGTGGTTAGAGCACGTCTTGGGGACGCTGTCTTCACCGGCCTAGTCAGCAATCCTTGCGTTGATTTACACATTGGGGTTCTAATTCGCTCTATTTCCATGGAATATCGAAGTATAGACATGTTTCTTTCCTTTATAGACGTACTTCCCGCCCTAACGTATGTTCAAGTGCTCGTTAGTGAATCTCAAGTATTTAACCCGAACCCTAAGCTCATCATACCATGTTGCTCCGCTTTGAGTTGAGATTGCATCGTTTCCCCCCTTCTTTCTTAACAGCTTCGTTTCACCGCAATCGCATTATAAAACTCCTCACAAATCACCTTCACATACCGCAGGGGTTTTCTAGTTTTTTTTCCTTCCAATTTTCCTTCAAGGAGTTTGTGGGCAACCCAGACTCAAACACCATCTCCATCCACGCAGCCTTCACCTCGTCGTGCTCGCACAGGAACACTCACCGGTCTGCCACAATCACGCTCTCGACCGCGCCGGCGCTGAAGGCAATCAGGCTCCACACCGCCGTCAGCTCGCGCAGCCGCGGACCGAACCCCATCCAAATCGAACACCGTAAAAATGAGCACCACTGCACACAAACCCGGCCCCGTCCTCTCTAGTTTAATCCGCGGCGATCGGCGCCGTGAGTTGTCGGACATCCTCCAATACACTAAAAAGCTCCCGGCCACCACTGCACTGGCCAATGAGTTTGTCGATGCAGACACCTCGCACATGCACCTCCGCGCTGGAGGGGTCGTTCATGCGATCCCTCTAGACCCCCCGCTCGAATCTGGCGGAGGACAAGGCGATTTTGCCGGCCTTGACGACCGCATCGTCGCCCTGGCTAACGCTGCCCACACCGCGCTTAACCCGCCCCGCATCACCATCACCGAGTTCCGGCCCCCGCGGGGCGGTGAAATAGTTGTCTTCGGCGCCATCGCGTTCTACTTTGCCAGTTTTCTCGCCCTGCCGTGGATCGTCCCCGGGACACTTGTCTGGAGCGTTCTCGATGTAGTGTTCCCGTTTGGCGGCGCGACGACGTTCTGCTTCCTGGTGCGCGCAATCAGCATCCCCGTTCTGATCATCCACGCCGTCGAGGCCTGGTACTTTGACCGCTCCAGAATGGCCCCGTACGGCGTGCCGCGCTTCTCGAAGATCTGGATGCTCTGGGTGGGGTGCAATTTTATGGAAGGAATCGGTGCTTTCAAACGCATTGATCGACTCATCAAGCGGCGCCAAAGGGAAGCGGTTGAGAGCCTGCCCCCCAGATACACATAATCGATCAAAACATTTCCGATGTGGCCCATCCCCCATTTCCTGTTTTCACATAATTTGGCTTGCTGTGTGAAACGAAATACTCAGTGCTTCGCAGGTCAAATGATACTGGGTGCGTTATTGGACCTATATAGGCCATATACTGTCCTGTACATACAAAATTTCTCAGCTGCTCCTTATCTGCCCACATAGTGCATGCATGTAGGATAGCTGTGTCTGGAAAGAAGTTAAACCAATGACAATCTGACCCATGGTGGTGATGCTTCCCCTCTGACGCGCCATTGCGGCTGAACTCAAGTGCAGCCCTGCTTTGAGGATAGGAAATTCACAGGTATCTATCTAATCAGTCCCTGTTCTCCATTCGATTTCATTTCTGCTTTCTAGATCAGAATCGTTTGTACTATTATAAACTGGCTGTTACCATCCTCATTCGCAAGCATGCCTTCTCTATCGAGCCCTCTTCTTCAGTATTATCACTAATTATTATTATTATTATTTTCCAAAAAAAGTTAACATCAAAATTCCCTCCATGATGTTCAGTATTGCCCTGGTTCTCAGGTGACACCGGAGATAACTTCTCAAGCAACTTGTTTACCGACCTTGCACCATGAGTTACATATTTTTCTTCGAAGATTGAAGATTGAAGAAGAGAATTTCACTTGGACATATACTGGATCATCTAGCCTCCTTGTACTATGTGGAGAAAAAGCTACGATTCAATTCTTGAGCAACTCTCTTGGAATAGCTGCCCATATTGCTCTATGCATGGCCCCACTGGATGTCCTCACGATTATCGTAGAAGTAATTCGAGTTAGCAGCCCTCCTTGACTTCAGTCTCTTATCGGCGATCGCGGGAGCCCCGGGCTGTCGTAGAGGCTGAGTTGATAACTTCGACATCGAACGACGTGTGGGAGATGTGGAATGGCTCAAATATCGTGCGTATTATGGGCATGGGGACTATCTAGAAGTTTATCATCCTGAAAACGGGCACATGTCAACACCGCGATGATCAAGGCATTGTCACCGCTGGAAAAAAACATTCCTCCCTTTGATTATCTGTGGAATGAGGGGGATATTTGCAATGGTTCCCTGTTGCCGACTTCCTGATCCCCAGACTGATTGAAGTCTCTCCTTGCAATTCCATTGACGGCAGACATTACTTGCTGAGCAGCTATATTCTACCGGCGCCGTATAGTCCCTGGGAACTCGTTCAGCGCATAACTAAACTCCTCCACACTCGCGGCTCACGATTACCAGCGGTTCAATTTCTTGAAACCATTCTGGGAACCCAAGATCTCATCGCCGTGTTCCTGAAATACGGCGCAACTCGTGGCTCCGATGGCTTGGATACGGATAGCGTTGCTAGCTTGGCTAAAAACTGGTATAATGTGAAGTCCATCGACTTGAGTACTAACTTCTCCAGACGTGTGGGGGTCCAGCTAAATAATTATTCCATATCTAAGTCAACGGACATGCTGCTGGGATCACTTACATCTGTGTCCTCCACATTACCTGGGCTATTTGAGTTGTCTAGCCTTTTGGATCGCTAATGCCCGAATCAGCAGTCTACAATGAAGAAATATGGAGGCTCAGTTATGCGTCCACGGGACGGACTCAACATTAATTACCGGACATGTTTGTGCAGGCCTAGGCGACTGTTATAAAGGGCATTGCCTGAAACTCTCTTTTTGTTCGCCGTACACACGGCTTCCGGTGGCACGAGACAAGGCGTCTGTCCACTCGGGGCAGTGTGAGAAGGATGTTCGGGGTCATCGTAGCCCAAGTGGTGCAAGCCAATGTCGGCCGGTAGCGTGCGGGCCCAATAACACCAGATTGCGAATCGGTCCAGCATCTCTCTTTTCATGCGCCCTTATGAAGAGTATTAAAGTAACGGGAAACATTATTCATGTTAGAGATAAGATAAGGACATCCGAATAAGAAATGCGTATAACTTCGTCCCAATCTAATAAGCCTTCTCGGTACAAGTTTACTTTTACGTGAATTGCACCAGCATAAGGGCAGGAGGAGGTTTTGAGACCAGGTCATGAACTGAATATAGAACTATCAGCCGAAACTAATACTCTTGTTTTCCTATCTTCTCTTCTGTGAATTACACACGTCGGATTCTTATATTAGACTATTAGTGAGGGGTTGGACCACCCCGAGTTCTTGCGTCACCGGCTAGCTCCCTGACGGAGTCCCACCTAAGCTCAATGGAGTTCGACACTCACTTTTCTGCGATGGAGAACCAAAGTTCACGCCTGTCAACTGAGTTCAAGTATCATCAAGAGTTCAAGTTTGAAGCCCCCAAATTTTGCCAACGCCTTGATCTGCACGTGGACTTCCACTAGGTCCTATCACGCCATGGAGCTTAAAATGTCGTAGTAACCTTTGCGAACTGTACGATGATGCATGTGTTAGTTTTTACTGATGTATTGCATTTATTCGCTGGCATGGGAAGACATATATTTCCATGCTGGCCCCCTCTTGGCTTATAGAAGTTGTGGTTGGCAATACCCAGACTTTCCCCATGTTCGAAATACGCCACATTCATCTATAACCCGCCCATACACAGAACCGCTCATCATGTCTGCCGTCCAGCGCAATATCGAGGCGACTTCGGAGACCTACTCGGCCTCCTTCACCAAGGGCCACCTCGCCCTCCCGCCCTCGAAGAAGTATCTCATCCTGACCTGTATGGACGCGCGCATCAATCCCGCCGACGCGTTCGGCATCGACCTGGGCGACGCCCACGTGGTGCGGAATGCCGGCGCCTCGGCCGTCGACGCACTGCGCAGCATCGTTATTTCGCAGCAGCTGCTCGGAACCACCGAGATAGCCATCATCAAGCACACCGGCTGCGGCATGCTGACCTTCACCAACGACGTTGCCCGCGGGCTGGTGCAGCAGAACCTGGGGTCAGTAGTGTAGTCCCTTTCATATCCATATCTTAGGGAGGGGGGGCAGCTATATATTCCTCGCTGGACCAGATGTACTGACCTCTTGGTTGTTGGAATCAACAGTGCTGACGCTTCTGCCGAGCTTGAAGCCCGCCAAATTGACTTCCTCCCATTCCCCGATCTAGAGGAGGCTGTCAAGAAGGATATCGCCTTCATTGCCCAGTCCAAGCTGGTCCCCGATACCATCACCCTCAGCGGCTGGGTATATGAGGTTGAGACTGGAAAGACACGCCGGGTTGTTTGAGCGCATGATTATGATGATGTTAACACGTCGTAAATTTGTTTCGTGATGTCTTTTATATTGCTGGTTTCAGTAAACGCCAATTTGCCTATCTACCTCCCCCAGATTTCTACGCAAAATATAACACTGGCCATCTTGTTACCGTCCACCCCTAGGTCCCCCATCACCGCGCACCGTGATATGTTGACATTTCGTGTGACTATCTCTGTATGAACCCCCGAAGCTGTTGTCTATCGGGTGGGATGATAGTCGCCATGGCCTCATCACTCGCCCATCTCGCCGAAGAGTAGTAGGTGAAAGGGAGGTTCTCATCAGAAAGATGTGCATTCTTGGCCAAGAAGTCATAGAAGTCCACCGAAGGCACCAGCCCCAAATCCTGTTATATTTCTGAAAGGCCATCGTGCACAACTGCCTCCAGAACCTGCTGTGTCCCGTATAGTTGGAGAATTCAGAAAACCGTCATGGTGCTGAAATAGCTATTAGTCGTGTCCGAAGACTGGACTTATATCACGAGTGTATGAAACTACCGATGAGATGTATTCCGGAACCGAACTGGGTTAATAGCCCGCAAATGCTCCAACTGGTGCAAGAAATCATCTGCGCACTGAGAAATGTCTAAGGCCAGTTGTAAGTGGTTGACAAGGGTGAAGTACCCAGCGCGCAGGTGGGCGGGATGATCCCAGACATCGATGGATCCATCCGTAAACTGCTTCCAGAACAGACCGCTATCTGTCATAGACAGTGTCGCAGCAACTGCAGCTGCCTTAGCGGTAAGATCTGGATGAGCGTGACCCACGCCGGGCTCGGCTTCCGATTTTGGCAGTCTCGCCTCACCGAGCGCCGCCAGAATCCGATCGATAAGCAAATCCACACCAGTTCCTGCCTTGCTGCTTAACTACGGAAGATCTAGGATTCCGACAGGAATTACCGCCGGCGAATCTTCTATGACGTTCTGAAAAGCCACTTTAAGTGCTTCAAGAGCGATCTTGCGCTCCTCCGGACTGTTGTACAGATCCTGCTTGGTGAAGGCGACAGATACGTGCGTGCACTGCACACAGTCGGAAGCTGCAACTACACCCAAGCTCCTGCGGAAGTTCTGCAGCGATGAATCGTATAACGGCCCGCTCCCCGAGGATCTATGATTTCAGAGCTATATAAGCGGTTAGAATTTATTGTGTTAGCTGACGGAGAATTCAGGACATGCACTTACACATTATTTTAGTGACATTTGTGGTTGAGAATGCAGAGGAGCTACGGAGCACAGGAGAGTATGGAAGAGAGACGTTGAAACAGGAAGATGCAAGAACGATTTTCTCTGAAATGTCTTCAGGACTAGTTTATATAGACAAAATATCCATGACGAGAATCAGGAGAGGAGAATACTGCTGCCTGCGAAAAAGAAATATCTATGTCGGACACTTCTTGGTGACGAGGGGACAACTAACCCTAATCTTAGGGATGTCGCCGTAGCAGGGGCAATTTTTTTCTTTAGTCTACATCTCAACATTCATGCATCATGTATTTTATTTAATCTCCGCCTTCACTGCACAGCAACAACTGGTGATCAACATTTAATCGAACTCAATCAGACATACACATATAGATCTGCCCCTGAAAATGCAGTCTAAGTGTGAATGTCTTTTTGTTGTTGGTTTTGGGTGTTCCGTGTAACACTGAACACATAGAAGAAGTACAGTCTCCTTATTAGCTCCCCCTCGCCGGAATGATAGACATCGGGGTGCAGAAACACACAAAACTTCTTAGGATCGCGTCGTGCTGCTTTTTGGCTCCCTGGCAGGTATTTCAACTAATTGCCAGGGCATAGCGTGGAGCAAATGATTGCGATAACCACAAGCAGACGCCTAACTACGCTGGGGAGTAGCAGCACGTTCTGCCCGGTTTGCCAATTCATTTTGCCGTGGGCTGTGCCTTTTTCGTGATTGGGAATGTTCGGGCAACACCGGCACACCATTTGAGTGAACGGCCTGGATAACATGAAGGGGAAGAGGAATGGTCACGGCTTGCTCCCTGCGTTGACGTGTTGGCAGCAGTGTTGTTGTTAGCCACACTGTTTGCCACATCAACTGAGACTGACTGCTCCCAGCTTGAATACCTGTTCAAACTTCTCCTTGAGAATGGCTTTCTCCTTAACCGATATCAGGCAAGTAGATTATCGGCGTCCGTCTAGGCGAACTCACCCCAATTAGATGCCACCAACAGAGGAAGAGATAGGTAAGTAGGGGACGAACCTAGAATGCATGTATATTGATGTTATTCATGCAGGGTATACCACGGAAGGTTCCCCCTTAGTCTTTTTCCACTGTTTCAGTATCATCCCTCCACCAAGAGGACATCGCCACCAGTACGTACACTCACCACTACAATGCTTATGGTCCCCTTCTCACACCCAATATTAGACTCTTACACTTGCTTCAACCCGGCCTGGCCCATCGGTTGCCATGTCTTATCACAATGACCTACTCACCCTTATCTAGCCGGAGCCGTTTCTGGAAATTCGTTGGGTCTCCATGAAGGCGGCGATGTCTCACCGCAACTTATCAGACATCCCTACCGTCCGGACAACGCTGATGCCATGATCCTCCTCGCTACATGATCTCTGCAAACTTGCGCTGAAAACCGCGCAAGAGTCCTCTGATTTTACCGCCAGGTCGATATCCAGTCGGTGGCCATCTGGTCCGACCGGTGCCGGCAGCGCGCGGAGAACAACCAAGAACGCTGAAAGAGGCCGGTACAGTCACCGCTCCCGGAACGCCTCTGATGATTTTCGTCGATGCCAGGTCCAGCAAGAAGCGCACAGGATTCTCGCAACTCGACCCCTCCAATGACAACGTTCTCAAGCCTTACGACGCTTCCAGCCGTGGAATCTCGACCTGCGCCACAACCTTGTCCATCTTGTTCCAGCAAATCAAAGACGGGAAAGTCAAATTGGAGTGTGTGTTGACTTTGCTGCTGAGACTACGCATTTCCCGCCGCTGCTGATTGTCTTCTAAATCGTCGACATTCCGGCCTAGAGAAAATGCACAAATCCAGCGTCGACGATCTTCTTCTGCTGGCTGATGCCGTCAGTAACATCTGCTAGATGTCAGTTCTTGACGCGCTTTGCCCCGAGAGCAGCGAGAAGCTGGAAGGCGCCCGTCAGATTTTGTGGGTTCAGTCGCAAGCTCTAGCTTTGGCCGCTTCTCTTACCAACCCGTTCGGCAAAATCAACTTCACCTTCCTTGCATCAACCGACCGGCCGCGTTGCGAAGGCTTTGTCCCGCAACGCTTCTTTGAGTACGATTTCGAGGTGACTGTGAGGAAATTGACGGTTCTTCTGCATCCGCATCCGCCTCGCCAACCCGAACCCGGACTCTCAACACGAGCCTCGATGAGAACAGCCAGCTTTTGGCGGAGATGCTAGCCCATGCCATTGCATTATCGCCCTTTCTATATGGCTCATGGGCATATTTATTCATGGATGCTGTCCTCCGAGACGTGCCCGCATTGATGGAGGACGCAGCCCCCGGCGACTTCGGGACTTTGCTTCTGCAGAATGACGCCGCTACAAGGTTGCTCACCTTCCATCCAATGTCGCTGAACTTCCGCGTCGTTTTCTTACTACCTCTGATTACACTCAGCGCAAAGGGCAACATTTCTAAGTACTCTAACTTTGACAGTGAGTGTGCCGAGCGGCGGTTTTACCTCTGGAATCCCGTCGAGGGCCGTTGAGGGCTAACTGAAACCGATCCCTGCTAGTCATTCTCCCGCAGTCTCGATGGAATCATCCGACAGAGAGCGGCTGACGGCCGCTGGGAAGTCGATGCCTGGTCGTCATGGAGCCCGCGTGTGAGCCACGGCAACCCTGATGAGTCAGTTGTTTTTTGCATCGACCGCAGCTTCAGCATGGCAACCGAACTGGGTACCAATCGGACCGGCAAGGCGGCCGTGAGCCTGACGCGAATGCACGAAGCTAAAGAGGGGCTCAAAAACCTCCCCACCCGCCTCTCATCCTCCGATATCCGCGTCCACTGGGGCATTGTCACCTTCAACAACGAGATCGACACTCACCTCCTCATCGGCGACAACCAGGTCAGCTTCCGGGAAAGTCTCAACGGCATCCCCTCCAGCGGCTCGACCCACCTGCCCTCAGCACTTACGCCAAATATCTTCTCGTCGACCAGCGCAAGAAACTCTCAGACACTCCCGCCAGCGCGCAGCTTGCACTGGGCGGACAGCAGCTTTCCACGGCGAATGTGCGCGCTCTCGAAGGTAGCACTAGTGGTACTTTCCTGCCGCAATCCGCCCCGTCGCAGGTTTCGTCGACGACGGCGTGGACGGCACGGTCCTGGGGATAGCATAATATCGTGGCCCGGCTGCGGGGGACGTACACGCCCTCGACGTCCAGTGTTGCGGACTCGGTGGCCGACGACGAATCGTCCGTTTCGTTTCAGGACGGAGCATCTTCACGACACTTTATCTAGGAATCTCCGGTCATTTCTTGTCACTGCATGTATATATATAATCTGTTTCAATCTGTTTCTTTTTTAACGCAAGTAACTGGATATAAGCCCATGAATTTTTCTGATGGAACAGCACATATGAAATTGATCATAGATAAGACAATACCGGCAGAAGTTACCGGACATATGGAGTGGGCGGGAGGGAGACATCCTCATAGTCCGACGACTCTGGCGAAGGCAACCTCCGTAGTGAGTATGGCGTGTCTCCCGGACTTTTGAACGGATACGGGTCATCCTCAGCACCGCCTCTCCTTGACCCTCGCCGTAGTCTGGGTGCACCACCGCCACCGCTTCGGGTGGACGTAGTGTCTCCCGGCCGCGGAACCGGGGGAATGGCGTCGCCCAGCCGCGGGTCGGGCCGCGGGTTGTTCTCAACGGCTTGGTCTGGAGGCGGCGGCGGCGGCGTCTTCACCACGAATCCCACCAGGTTCGTCTGGATTGGCTGTGGTGTCCGGCGAGCGCGCGCAGCCTGTGACCCGCTGGCAACACCACCAGCAGCATTTTGGGAGCCGGCGCGCTGTCGAGCGGGGGACGTGCGCGACACAGGAACGGGCGTCATCGCCTGGCCCTGACCGTTGCGGCTGCGCGACGACTCCAGGCGGGCGCGCCGCTGCTCATCTTCAGCGCGCTGGTCGCGACGCTGCTGGTCGAGCTGGTCCCGCAGTTCCTGCTGGCGTCGCTCGCGCTGCGCTCTTATTTCGTCTTGTCGCATGCGCCGGTCCTCCGACCCGCGGGATCTGGGCTGTGATATTGGGTCTCGTATTGAGTCTTGGTTCTGCTGTTGTTGTTGGCGGTCCGCCTCTAACTGCTGCTTTTGCTGTTGCTCCTGCTCGTGCTGCTGCCGCTGCTGCTGCTGCTGTTGCGCCGCCGTTTCTTGCGCCAGTTTCTCTGCCGCCGCGATCTCCTCAGCAGTCGGGGGCTTGGGTTTCCGCAGTTCGCGCCGATACAGCTCAATCTCAATCACCGGGAGCGCGGGGGCGTCCAGCCCAGCGGCCGCAATCTTGCCCTGCAAGCGGTCGCCATCGAGGTCAAAATACAAGCCCCAGAACCCACTCGGCTCGCGCACAGCCAGGAAGCCCTCCCAGCCGGCGAACATGAGCCGTCGCTCCTGGCGTGTGCAGTCGAACGGCCCAGTGAGGTTCTCCTCAGCAGCGGCGCGCACGCCGAACTTGACCTCGTGCGAGCTGGGGTCGATAAAGATCCAGTTCATTATCGGCGCTTCATCGGTGATTGTCGATACCAGGCCGGCGTGGCCGCGCTCGGGATAGGGCAGGTAGTAGCCGGTAAACGGGTGACCGAAGGCAGAGTTTTCATCGGTGCCGGTGTCGAGGAACAGCTATGCGGGTTCCATCATAGAATTAGTAAGAGCTATGTCCAAGGAATCTCAGCCACCTCCTAGAGCTAAATGGGGGGCGAGGAAGAAGGAGGAGAGAAAAAAAACAAAAGGGCATACTCTGTTTCCCGAAAGGACCACTTGCCGGCCCTCGAGCTGCGGACTATACTGGGACGACTTCGGGCAGTGAACAACTAGGTTATTCTTCCGGGACCGGTGCTCCTCCCGCCGACCCTTTGCCTGCGCATGTCGGATACCCTCGGAAGCACCGAAAATGGCGGCCAGGCCAACCAACGTGCCGATCACCATGACTTAATATTAGCAGCGAGGGGGGTTTTTTTGGTTGCAAACTTCAGTATCAGCCACGGAATTAGTTTTAGCTATAGAAGCAGCACAGGGTTAGGGTCTTGGATTTATATGCATGACAGAACACGGAACGGAAAAGAAAAACATAGCGGATGAGTTCATAGTTCATACCGAACAAGCTTCGGGAGGGGGACGCATCTATTCCCACAAACACCTCGATAGTTCACGCAAATCGTCCCAGCTTAGCCCGAACTGAACTTGGTCGATGCAACCCGCAGGCCTGAAAAAAAACCCCCCCCTACTTGAGACTTAGCAGAGCGATGCGGATGCGTAAAGAGTAGAAGAAACAGGTGTATGCACTGGAGTGTACTGTGTAGGTCGTTGAGTAGTCCGGAGCACGCTGGAAGGCTGCAGTGTAAACGATCCGATCAGGGGGAGGGAGAGGCACGATATATGGTTCTATTCCGCCAAATCAGGGCCACCAGTCACGCCATCAAGATGCGAGAATCAGGCCATCGAGCCGGAAGTTATACGCGAAGCAGGGCAGAACATCAAGACACCTGAGTAAAACGTTGCAGGGCAATTTAATACCAGTTTGTTTGCTGATACCTTATATCGTTTCGGGGGACGAACTTAGGCGGTTATGTGGACGTATAAAATGGGGCCAGGGCCATATGTGATCAGGGATCTAAGGTGTTTGGTGTCCGTGCTGTCGGGTTTGATATAGAGGCTTGTAATGTGCCTGAGGTGGAATTTTGAAACATTGAATCGTGCCATTTTTGGATGGTCATGGAGCAAGGGTACATGAATATACTGTACTGTATGTACATGTACTATAATCTATATACTCCGTATCTCCTACGACATAAATATGTACATATAGTGCATAGGACTCGCATGCAGGTACACACACAACTAGGTAAATCCCCGACTCGACACACAACTCAATCGATTCGGTATATAAAGTTTTACAGACAGGAACCTAAGTGGGTAAAACGCCCACATGATACTTACAATGTCCTAAAATCCTCCGAACGTATGGTTCAAGGACGATGGCTTGCACCAAGATCGCTACTTTGCTGGTGAGATTTATGGGTGTATGGCTTGCACAAGATACTGTATTTTATGGACGAGGACGCGGGTATATTCTGAAGGGGCACGATAGATGCATGGAGATCAAATGGTCTGGCCTCGAAGGAGAAAATGAAGTGTGTGTATGATAGATAGCCATGTCCTGGCGTTATGTTCATGCGCTTTACTTGTCAGTATGTATTGAATGTAGTCTAGAATGTTCGTGCTTGCTATTACAGCTCATATGCTGGTACCTTTCAAGCCACCGCCACGAGAGTAGTAGAATTAAAACAAGGAGACGAGGCACAGATTCATACCAATACACACATACAACATACACAGTTACAAAACTCCTCTCGTGAGTGTCCACTGTCCAGCGCATTATGCCCATGGACTGCTGTAATTGCCAGTTCGCCGGTGATGAAACCATAAACTTGCCATATCCTAGCCCGCATACACAAATCCTGGGCTGCAGAGAGCGCCGGGCAAGCAACTATCTGTAGGTACACCGAACCTACCTAGGTATCGTAGGGTTTAGCTCAAACCGATTACGATCTCGAATGTTGATCAGTGGCTCCATGGCGGTAATGAAAACATACGATGCGTTTCGTGGCATAGTACGACAATACTATAGCCTCCCTATTTCCTACGAGGACTTTTTCGTAAGCTATTTGGTTCCGGTCCGTAGGCGGGCGAGCAGAAACAACCTGCTAGATGAAGTTTCGGCACATTTAAGACCTGGCCATCGTCTCCCATCTTTGTGGCCTTTTTCCGTCCTCTCATCCAGCAACAATACATCGCGGCCTCATCTTGCCTCCTCTAACCAAACAACAAGTTCTTGTGCTGGTCACTTCCAAATTATTCTTCTTTTTCTTCTATTTCTTCTTCATCCCAACTAGACCCGGCGTCTTCTTGCCTGTATTAACTTATTAACTACCGTTTTTGTGTACCTTGTTTACCCCCGGCTCATTCCATACCTTTTCTTTTGTCCCGGACAAACCCGCCGACAAAACGCCGTCCAAAACTCCTTCACCGGGAAATTCCCCTACCGATTCCCTAACCCCTTCTCCCCGCATCAAGCGAGCTTCAACCTTCCGGCTCCCGCTGCCCATCAAGATTTCCACCGGTCCGTCCATCTCTCCGCCTGCCACCCGCTCCCGTTCCTTCACCGACCCTTCCTCCTCTTCTTCGTCATCGTCTTCGGCTTTTTCTTCCGGTGCCTCAGACCCCGCCTCTGCCAGCTCTGCTTCCGTATCCGGCGTCAAATCTACTACTACCGCTGCTTCTAGCCTACCACCTAATCCCCGAGCTTTCCGCCACCGTAGCACCCTCTCCGAGCTCTCTGCCTCGCTTGCTCGCGCCTCAGCTGCCGATTTTCACAACATCGTCTTTAGCGCTCTCACCGGAGCCTCTTCTGACAGCTCTTCCCCAGTCGAGAAACATTCTATCCTCCTGCAAAAGCAACAGCTCCTTGCCTCTTCTCTCGCCGTGCTTGAAGAGATATCCAACCCCGGAACACCCTTTCTTCTCTCAAACATCCCAACGTCATTTACAATGTCGTCTCCGTAAGTTACTATTTTCTTCAGTCATGGTTACTTAAAGCCCAACGGAGCTAGTGTAACCAACTCATAATAACACTTCTCCCCCAATCTTAAGCCAGAAGACCGGTGCTCTCACAGCCGAGGCCAACCCCAACTATGCCGCGGCCTACCAGCCGGCACCCGCCAACCAGGCTGCGCGCGTCACCCTACAAAACCTGCCGATGCCAGGTCTCTCGGGCCAGGCCAACGGCTTGGTTGGCAACCTGCTGAAGGGACCCATCGACGCTAATGGCAAGCTCAAAGACGCCGCGCTGATGGTCGGCATCAAGCTCGATCTTGAGGCCGAGGTTCACTTGACCGCGCGCGTGCGCGGTGACATCCTCGTTGGCTTGTATTGATAAGCGATGGCGCCTCTTTTACCCTTTCACCAGAAATGCAATGAGAGGAAC
>LNGL01000025.1:894533-911667 GCA_001510565.1 Knoxdaviesia proteae
AAAAAAAAAAAAAAAAGCAGGAGTTCATCCATGCCTCTGATGGGGAGCAGAGGCGGTGCCAAATCAGACAGTGGTAACCCCACTGGTTTTTGATTCCTCTGGGGCATAGTTTCATTTAGAGTATCGAATATGGTGTGAGTCTAGAAGATGAAGAATGCAACTAAGAACTTGTTGCAGTGCTGCTGAAACAACTATTCCTTACTTGGTGTGATATGACGAACTGAGTTCGTCGCGACTTGAACTCGTTTGCACTCGATCCTTGGATTGTTTGCCAGTAGTCGATGGAGTCACACCCTTCCCGGGAGCGGAGGAAGAGCCCATCGTAAAGTCTTGTGCTGAACTGTATAAAGATTAGATGTTTCATATGAGAAGTCTATATATATGTGTAGATGATTAAAACGTTATGGCTGGTTTAGTTATCCGGTGGCAAAGAACCTGCAGCGGCTCCGTTTAACGCTGCCGTCCACGATTCACCCCAGATTTCATTAAAGTTCAGACCGAGAAACTCAATGCTGAAGTCCGTATTAAACATCGGGCCCTATACGAATGCGCATTCAGGAAAAAGGTCAGTAATTTCCCCCCCCCCCCAAAAAAAAATGCTGCTGTAGAAGTCGTTGGTCCACGCGAAAGAGAAAATCATACCTGCTGATCCACTGGCGCCCACGCCGGTTCCGCAAATGGGCTACTTGACATGGTATTGAATGGCAAAGGCGGTGCGATTTGTGTCTGAATGGAGTGTTGGTTAGGATGGTTGACCATGTTATCAGCTAAAATTATCCAAGTAGTGGGAGAACTGACCTTCGCTCCAGGAACCGTCTTCACAGGCAGTGTCTGCAGAGGAGTAGCTGCCGAGGTAGCAGCAGAGCCTCGGGGAGAGTCCTGGTTGGCAAGCATCTTATACTGAAAGTTCCCAAACCTCTCCGCCGACGCCGCCTTCGCCTCGTCGGGCGTCTTGAGGCCTAGATGGGCCTGCAACAGGCCTAACGCACTGCACATGATGCTGAACCCCCATGGCTCGTTATTACCGCACCGCAGCAGCCGGTCCTCTTTCATCTCGATGCACTTTTGGATCAGCTTGACCGTGTGATGCGAGTTGATCATGATCATGTTCGTTGAGCCCCGCGGCTGTAGCATTGTCACGCTGCACAGGTTGATCGCCGTCGTCAGCGCGTCCTCGCGCAAGAAGTTGAGCGTCCGAATGCCCTGCTGGTACAGCTTTTCGTGCAGCAGCACCATGTCGCGCGCCGCATTGTAGTAGACAATTTCTGAATACTGGAACTTGGAGTTTGTCTTGCGCTGCTTGAGGTACGGTTGGTGCAATGGCAGAATATACTGTCGGAGTTGGATATGGAGGAGCGTATACGCCAGCAGAGGCTTTTTCGGCGAGCTATCCTTGATGCTATCCGTGTTGTTGTTGATGATGTCGTCGGGGTATCCAATTCCTGCTTCCCATGACGGAAGTGAGTCAATCTCCTGCATGAGATCGTTGGTGTAACGGACTACAAGGTCATACTCCGTCTCACCGGGAGGCCCGGCTAGAATCCGACTGAGTTCTAGCCGAAGCGGCAAGCTATGCCGGCTGAGGTGTTGGTACGACGAGTAGGTATGCTCACGTACAGGCCGGGAAGGTGGAAGGCTTGTGGTGTCCTCGTCGAATTGATCGTCATCAAGGTTCAATGGTGGCGCGGCATCATGGCGTAACTGGCTCAGTAGGGTTGGAAGTCCGTGGTCAAAGGACGCCTGCATATCGAATTCCTGCATGGTCGACCATATCCGCCGACGCATCTCCTGGTTATAAACGGAAATCTTGCCCGCCATCCTGGAAGGGTCTCTATGGAGTCCGACAGAAACACCTTCGTGAATAAGTGATCCCGATCCCGTCCAGAACCGCTTCTTCTTGATCGTATTCACACGCTTGCCCAGATACAAAAGGCACGCAATCTGGTAATGGATCAACCGCCGATGCTTGTAGCTTTGATGGGAATGCCACGCTTCACACGCTTCAATCCAGTATGCGGGGGAGAGCCGGCGGCCGGAGGGGTCGGTCCCAAAAAGCCGGCTGCTGCCAACATCGGGACTCGGATGCAGGCAGGCAGCTACCGAAAGCATAGAAAGCACAAGCGCGGTCAAAGCTGCATAACGCGGCTTCGATGGGTCCCAGAATGTGGAGTATTCTCGGCAAAAAGTCGGAATGTGGACTATGCGATGTATCTGCTCAAACTGGTCAAGATAGAGCGACACTAATGTGTCAGTGATTTCACGGGAAGGAAGGAGGCCTTCTAGGGTCGGGTTGGGTTGCAAAAAGGCATGATCGAGATAGTCCTGGCGCTTTTCCCGATCTTTACGCTCGTGCAGACGGGCCGGCTTCAGCCACTCATCGGCAGTCTCTTTCATGAACGGGCAGAGACCTGTCAGCTAAAGAGAAGTCAGTATCGTCCACAATACCATCAGCGCGTCACAGACCGCCTCTCCTCAGGCCGAGCATAAACTTACTTCAGCAAATGCCATGGTAGCATTGTGCGGGCCGAAATAGCGGGTTCGGAACTCCTTGCCACGGAAAAACCGTAGCTCCTTGTCCATGTCGGCGGTCGGCACATTATTTTTACTTTGGTAAAGTTTTTCCAACTGCTTGTCACTGTCCTTGGCTGGTAACGGCAAAAGGGGAATCAGAGGCGGCGACGGTGTTTCGGGAAGCTCCGGTTTGTGCGTGGTGCTGCTGGGCGTGCTGGCACCGGCCATGGTGCTACCATCAAGGGACCCTGAGGCCACAGCGGCAGCAGCGGCTGACGTCGAGCCATGGCGAGTGAGCATGGTCTTTAATGCAGCAATCTCATGTTCAAGCCGGCGTATGCGGTCATTCTCCCGGCTTGCAAGCCCGGCGCTTTCGGCCAGCAGGACTTCCGCGGCATCAAGCCCGCCGCCGTCTAGCCGGACGCGACGGGCGAGAGACGGAACATCGGCGGCATCAACAACAGACCCGTCCTGCACTTCATATTGGCAACGATCGGGCGTGTTGCTCTTGACACAACGCTGGCACGGTAGCCCGCGGTCGCAGGACAGCTTACGCCGACGACACTCAAGACAGCTTAGTCGCAAGCGCTGGCGTTTGCGTGGGCGAGACGACGGGTCGGTATCGTTCATGTCATCATCGTCATCATCGAGAAAGTGTTGCTGCTGCTGCTGCGCGGATGAAGCTTCTGTAACCGGAGCAGGGGTTTGCTGTGGCGGGGTCCGCTCCGGTAATGAAGCAGACAGCTCGCGTGAGCTTTCTGACTTGAGCATTTTGGACGGGATTTTGGATGTTCACATGTGGTTGGTTGCCCAAAAAAGTTTCACCAAGATTGGCTTGTGGGATATGGATCAAGCGGGTGGGAATATAAGATGGGATAGAAACCCCCCCAAAAATATGCACTTAGTCAAGTACATAGAAAGGTCGGTAGACAGGTATGCGCGCTCGTTTGTTGCAGAGGATTGCAGTCTTTTTTTGTCTCAAAGAGAAATTAAAAAGAAAAAGAATTTGTGATGGCGTTATTACTCCTCGGAAGTCCGAGAGTTTGACCGAGGATAAATTAACGGAGTCACGGGATGGAAACATGGACCGACCCTAGTCAGCCCGAGTAAATTTATGCTAACCCTAACTAAACCCCTTTATTTGTGAGCTGGAAGGACGGAAATGCGTTTATCACGTGACCTGGGCTGAGGCCTGGTTCTGGCTAGTCTATAAATACCGGACTTCTATCTATTTCTAATCTAGCTTATTTTCTTCTTCCTTTATTAACTTTTTCTTTATATAGATACTTAATTCCTAAGTATAATTCTATTAACTTATTTATCTTCGTTTATTATTCTAATTATAGATTATAAGACAGGACCTTAGATGAACTCTATAAACAGCTAGTGCAGCTATTTCAGGAGAGAGAGAGGGTTACTCAGGACGTGAAAAAGTTAGATAGGCGATTTAACTTAAAGACCGATAATAAGCCTGGTTCGAGCGATAAAAAGGATAATAATAATAATAATAATAGTAATAATAATACTCGTAATAGTAGCGCTGGCTATTATGGATCCCTAATAGGTCGGAGTGTATTATAGTACGTTATAAACGTATGTTAATGCATATAGATACTACCTAGCGGTAAGCATTTAGGTATATAAGTAAATATTATAGATCCCTAATAGGTCGGAGTATATTATAATACGTTATAAACGTATATTTATAGATCCCTAATAGGTCGGAGTGTATTGCAGTACGTTATAAACGTATATTAATATATATAGATACTACCTAGCGGTAAGTATTTAGGTATATAAGTAAATATATATAAATACCTTAATAAGCTAGTAAAAGACCTATAAAAGGACGACGTCTATTACGCTTTTATAGGAATTATCTTAAGATAGAAAAAATTTAAGTTTCCCTTTTATATATTTCTTTATATATACCTTATAATTATAACCTATTTATTAATCCTTTAGACTATATACTAGGAAATTATAAAAAATTAATTTTTTATAAATATAATACTTATATTATTAATCTCTTATTAACCTTCCTTTAAAGCCTAACTATCGTAATTATTTACCTTTCCTCTAGGTTCGAGTCCTAATCGATACGTAATTAACCGATATCTTAATTTCCTTTCTTTTAATTATATATTTATTATAATTAATAGTTTTACTACTTACCGTTTATTATAAATAACGGATTACCTTTTTTTTTATAAAACCCTTTTTATTTAACCTCCTTTTAGTAATAAAAGTACGTTAAATACTATTATTCTTTTTTTTTAATTTTACCTTTACCGAAATAATAACTAATTAACTACTTATTACCTTAGTAAATACTAAATTACTACTTTTACTAACTATCTACGCCTCTCGCGTACCTTTTTCCTACTTCCTATATCGTTAGATCCTAACGTTAGGTTCAAGTCCTACCTATAGAATATTTAATAGCTATTTCTTATACTTTTCCCTTTATTTCTACGACTTTTCTCCTATTTCTATAATATTTCCTTTATTCTAGTAACTAATACCTTAGTATTCCCGCTATTTCGATTTCAATAATCTCCGTTTACGAGTTTTCCTCTTTACTTATTTTTCTATTTATTTCTAATTACTAATCTACTTTTTATTACGAGACTAACCCGCTTTTATACCCCCTTTTATATCCTAATCGACCCTTTTTACGTTTTAATTAACTCCCTTTACGTTCTAATAAACCTACTTTTATTTATACTAGCCCTATTTCTTATTTTAATAGTTCTCTTTTTTTATTACTTTTTAGTTCCCTAAATATACGTTACCCTAATACTTATAGATCCCTAATAGGTCGGAGTATATTATAATACGTTATAAACGTATATTAATATATATAGATACTACCTAGTAGTAAGTATTTAAGTATATAAGTAAATATATATAAATACCTTAATAAGCTAGTAAAGACCTATAAAAGGATAACGTCCGCCGCGCTTTTATAGGAATTATCTTAAGATAGAAAAAATTTAAGCTTCCCTTTTATATATTTCTCTATACGTACCTTATAATTATAACCTATTTACTAATCCTTTAGACTATATACTAGGAAATTATAAAAAATTAGTTTTTTATAAGCGTAATACTTATATTATTAATCTCTTATTAACCTTCCTTTAAAGCCTAACCGTTATAATCGTTTACTTTTCCTCTAGGTTTAAGTCCTAATCGATACGTAATTAACTAATATCTTAACTTCCTTTCTTTTAATCCTATATTTATTATAATCGATAGTTTTACTACTTATCGTTTATTATAAATAACGGATTACCCTTCTTTTATAACCCCTTTTTTATTTAACCTCCTTTTAGTAACGAAAGTATATTAAATACTACTATTCTTTTCTTTTAATTCTACCTTTACTAAAATAATAACTAATTAACTACTTATTACTTTAGTAAATACTAAACTACTACCTTTACTAACTATCTACGCCTCTCGCGTACCTTTTTCCTACTTCCTATATCGTTAGATCCTAACGTTAGGTTCGAGTCTTACTTACGGAATATTTAATAGCTATTTCTTATACTTTTCCTTTTATTTCTACGATTTTCCTTTTATTTCTACGACTTTTCTCTTATTTCTACGATATTTCCTTTATTCTAGTAACTAATACCTCGGTATTCCTATTATTTCGATTTCGATAATCTCTATTTACGAGTTTTCCTCTTTACTTATTTTTCTATTTATTTCTAATTACTAATCCGCTTCTTATTATGAGACTAACCCGCTTTTATACCCCTTTACGTTCTAATCGACCCCTTTTACGTTTTAATTACCTCCCTTTACGTTCTAATAAACCTACTTTTATTTATACTAGCCCTATTTCTTATTTTAATAATTCTCTTTTTTATTACTTTTTAGTTCCCTAAATACGCGTTACCCTAATACTAACCTATAAATCATAACTATCTAACTCCTTTTATTAACTATTAACCCCTTATTAACTTACCCTTATTACTATTTACTCCTATTTACCGCCCTTTATCCCTATAATTCTATATTAACGGTAAGTCTAGACCGCTAATATCTACTTTTCGTTCTAGATAATAGATAAAGAATAACGTATTTTATAAAAAAAGGATAAAAGCGTTACTTATAACCTTAAAGCCTTAAGTAAAGTAAATATTACCCCTAACCTATAAAATATAAGCGAAAGTCTATAACCCCCTATTATTAATAGTTAATTAACGTAACCGTTACCCCTATCTTCTAAAGTTATAATAAAAAAGACTTATACTAATAAGTTACTAGCTAAGGAGCTATAACTACTTATAGAAGTATAGCCTATTATATATAATCGCCTAATAATAATAAGCTAAGGGAAGGGAAAGGCGGTAGATAACGGAATAAATATTCTACTAGTTTAGCTAGCTAGTAATCTACTACCTTAAACTACTAAGTTATTTATAATTAAGGAATTAAAGTAAATAATAAAAACGCTACTATTAAACCGCGTTAAGTCTAATATTAAGAGATAAAAAAGAGATAAAGAGTATACCGATAATATAAATACGGTTATTATTATAATAATAGAAAGACTCCTAGAAAGACTAGCTAACGTTATAAGCTATAGTAACTTACTAGCTATAGCTATAGCTACCTCTTTATCCTTTACTACTCCTACGTCCCTAATTAATAACCTATCTATAATAATACTATTATTATCTATTAATACTAATAAAAGAAGCCCCCTTACTAGCGTAACTATAGCTAATAACTTTATATTAACTATAAAAGACGTTTAATTATCTAAAACCTAGCTTATAATACCGTATATATTATTATAAATACCTAAAGGTATAAGAATAACGGTATTAGAAGGATTATAAGGTTACGTATATAAATAAAGAGCCTATAATAATAATATATTCTATAACCCTCTAATATTATTCTAGCTTATTTTATTATAAATAATAATACTTAATATAATATTCTAAGCGAAGCTCTACTTAGGACTAGAATAGAAGCTATTTAATAACGTTAGTATTAACGGCTTTTCCTTACTATTAAGGCTTACTATTAATAGCCGATTCCCTAGCCCTCGTTTAGTAAATAGGAATTTAGCTATCGAAAGCGGACTAATAGCTTATAATAAGCCCCTAAGGAATAATAAACGCGTAACTAAGTAATATAAATACCTTTAAGCGATATTTCTAAAGCTAATACTATTATTAGATATTAACGATAGAGAGGATCGTAAGAAGAATAGTAAAAAAGTAGTTAGTTAGCTATAAAGCGACTATTTAAGTAAAGCGGACTATATAGTTATAATATAATTAATACGTATTTAGACTTACTTATACGAATCTATAATTCTATATACGTACTAAACGTTACGAATACTATTAGTAATTAGAAGCGAATTTATATCCTTTTAATACTTCGTTTATAGGTATATTAATATATTATAGCTAATACTAATAGAATTAATATTAATATTTATCTTTAATCGTACTCTAATAGCTACCTTATCGCGCGTATTTATAGCTCTCGTATTTAATTACTAATATAAATCTAAATATAAGGCTATTAAACTTTTAGTTAAAATAGTATAGAATTCTATTAATAACTTACTTAAAATATATTATATTTAATATATAGTTAAGGATATTCTATATTATAATATTATAGACTTATAATATAAGATAAGATAAGATATTAATATAGACTTAAGCGTTTATACTATAGTAAATATTACCTATTACTTATTAAAAAATATATAATTATACGCCGCTTAGTTAAATACTATACTAAAAGCTAAGGAGGAAGGAGAAACGCTATAATTTAGAATATATAAAAAAGCCCTTAATTATATTACTTAAGATAAAGATAGGGATAAATCGACGTATTTCCATTACGGAAAGATAGGTTATTAGGTACGTAAATACCTAAAACCCCGCGATAAGAATAACGACCGCTAATAAAAGACTCGTTTTATAATAAATCGCGGTTAATTAGCTAATAGTCGTAACTATTTACATAATAACCGCGATACTTATTACTATTCCCGTAATACCTCTCGGGACCGAGACCGCGACTATTTACGATAGCCGTCTTAAGACTAAAAGGCATACCGTTTTCCTACTCCTTACCCCTTTAGATATAAAGATAGATAAATAATAGATAAAAGCTAGCGAAATAATAAGAGAGGGGATAAGAAACCCGCGAATTATAATACTTACGTTACTTAGAAAGAGGATTTATCTCTTAAAGGTTTACTTATTTCTAAAGATACTAACTTAGACGTAAATAATAACTATTTCGTTAATATTACTTATTATTCTACGTTCTTTCTTACCTTATCGATAAAGGAATCTATAGCTATTAGTAAGATATTAATAAAATAGCTACGTTATAAAGGATATCGCGAGCGATATCGCTTCTATATTAGTTTACTAACGAATAATAAATAAACCCCCCTCGTTATATTTATTAATACTAGAACGGTAAGCGTTTTCGTTTTTAAATTATACGTTTATTACTATTTAACGCTATACCTATCTTTAGACCCGCTACGCCTTAGTAGTCTAGGCGGTAACGGTAGCTTCGCTATTATTAATAATATTATTATTTCCTTTTAACTAATAACCGTTAACGGTTTATTAAAAGTTATTTCTATAGTAGCTAGTATTATTACTAATAGTATTTACCCCGCTAACTTAACTATTAATAGAAATAGTATTATAAAGCTCGGGTATATTAACGCTAATAGCGAGATAAAGCTTATATTCTTACGTAATTCCCCTATTATTCCTTATTTCTATCCTCCCTAACGACGTAATAATATCGCTATTACTTATATAACCTACGTTAATAACCTTCTAATAAATACCTCCCCTTCTATTAATAATACTAGTTTTCCTTACGCTAAAGACCCCCGTTTACCCCTATCGATATATATTTACGGTATTTCGCTAGCTAACCCTAATACCTACGCCCTATCTTATATTACTTTTAAAATATTTACCTTTATTACTTATCTTACTAATTAATAATATAATAATAGCCCTTTACTATATTAAGTATTCTTATAAATAGTAAATACTAACTATATTATTATTAAATTTAATAAAGAATTATTAATTAAATATAAAAAGTAGCTATTACTTATAAAAGAGCGTACGAAATACGATATTATTTATAGTATTAGAGTTATTATAGAAAACTAATAAAAGAAGGCTAATACTAAAGCCTTAATAATTATATAAAAGGCCTTTAAAGATAATACCTTTATCTTTATTCCCTAGTATTTTAATATTAGATTAGATATAAAAGCCTATACTTAATATAATATTAAGATAGTAAACGCTAAGCTTAGATCTCTCCCCCTATACCGCTATAGCCCCTACTAACGTAAAATTATAAGAGAATTTACTAATAAATTACTCTCTCTTAGCGTTATTCGATACGCTATTAACTCCTTATAGTCTATACTAATATTATTATTACTAAAGAAGCCCCTCCTAAGCGATAACTAATTACGATATTACTTTATAATCGATTATTACGTATTAAATAAAGTTACTTAAAAGGCTACTTATTTATTATTAAATATCGAGGATTCCTTATAATAAGCCGCTAGATACTACTTTTATACCTTCCTTAACTTTAAAGATAGCTTCTAGTAAATCGTTATAGACCCTAAAGCTATATTAAAGATTACCTTTTCTATATTATTTAGATAATATAAATAGTTTTATATACTATTTAGCTTTATAAACTTATTAGCTACCTTCTAGCGTTTTATAAATAAGGTCCTTAAGCCGGTCTATACTTTTATAATAGGCCTTTTAGATAATATTTATATTTAAGGCGAGATAATAGCGGAATTAGCGGAACGGATAATCGCTATTATCTATTAATTAAGCCGCTATTAATTATTATTAAACCTTAAAAAGTATAAATAGTTTATTAAAAAAAATAAATTCCTAAGAATAATTATTTCTATTTACGGTATTTACCTAAACCCTAAAAAGGCCGTAACTATATAAGAGAAACTACTACTTATTACTATTATTAAGATTTATAGTTTTTTAAACGCTACTAGCTATTTACGCCGCTTTATTCCTTACTTTATATATAAAACGCGCCTACTCTATAAGTATACTAGAGTAAATAAGTTAAAAGGTATATAAGTATAGCTAGATAACGAGTTATTATAGGTATAGCGCGATATTTATAATATAATAATATCCCTTCTAGAGCTACGTAACTACGACTATACGCTATTATTAGTCCTAGAGACCGATACCTCGATATCTACCGTTAGCGCTATATTATTATAACTATAGCGCGATTCTAATAATAAACGTAGTATATTACGCCTTATTACGTACTTTAACGCTATTTTATTAAAAACCTAATAGCGATATAATACCTAAGAGAGAGAAATACTTACTATTATTATATTATTATAATATTAAAGGAGCTAGTTAGAAGCCGCGGAGATTACCGTTATTATTAACTACGAAATATAATTTCCTAATATATAGTCTAAAGGACTAATAAATAGGTTATAATTATAAGGTACGTATAGAGAAATATATAAAAGGGAAGCTTAAATTTTTTTCTATCTTAAGATAATTCCTATAAAAGCGCGGCGGACGTCGTCTTTTTATAGGTCTTTTACTAGCTTATTAAGGTATTTATATATATTTATTTATATACTTAAATACTTACCGCTAAGTAGTATCTATATATATTAATATACGTTTATAACGTACTATAATATACTCTAACTTATTAGGGATCTATAAGATCCCCTTTCTTAATTAGATCGTCCGCGATCTACCTTTAACTAGTAAAGGATATTAGGAGGACTTCCCTTTATATATCTTTTATAGCTTTTTAAGTATTTTTATACTTTTCTAAGGGTCCTCTTTTCTTATCCTTTTTGACTTCTAAGTATATAAATTAAGTTTAAATAATAGGAATAATAATAAATAAGTAATATTAATAATAATAATAATAATAATAATAATAATAACGATAAACGTAGAAATAGGGGGGGGGTCTAATCTAGGATACGGGGTTTCTCTTATTTTATAGCGTTTTAAGTAGCTATAAGTACTAATTTATTTAACTATTAGTAGCGGTTATTAAGAATTTATTAGGCAGTTGGAAATCAAGTATAGTTATTAGGCATACCTAATGACTATGGGAAGGCCCCAGGGAGCCTGGAGACGCCTTGGGAATGAACAAAGAGCCTGGATGGTATTCGGAGCCTTTAGGAGGGAGGAGCCTGATCCCATAGGGGATAAATTAGGGGCTCTCCCCCGCCCATTCTAGCTAGCTTTCCAGATAGTCATCGATAATTCTTCTATTACTTTTAATCCTACCTTTTTAATAGTGAGGGCGCTAAAGCTTAAACTTCTACTACCCCTATCTTACTTACTTTCGAATAGGTTATAAGCCCGGGGCTTATAGCTTTACCCCTTATATTCGAAAGTAGGTAAAATGGGGGTAGTGGAAGTTTAAGCTTTAGCGCCCTCACTATCAAAAAGGTAGGATCAAAAGTAATGGAAGAATTATCGATGACTATCTGGAAAGCTAGCTAGAATGGGCGGGGGAGAGCCCCCAATTTATCCCCCATGGGATCAGGCTCCTCCCTCCCAAAGGCTCCGAATGCCATCCAGGTTCTTTATCCATTCCCAAGGCCTCTCCAGGCTCTCTATCCATTCCCAAGGCCTCTCCAGGCTCCCTAGGGCCTTCCTATAGTTATTAGGTATACCTAATAACTATACTTAATTTCTAACTACCTAATAAATTCTTAATACCCCTTCTTAGTTAGAATATTACTAACTAAAAGCCTAGTATACTTCTTAAATAGCACTCTTCCTAATAGCTTAGTTAGTATATCTACTAGTTATTCCGTCGTTAGTACGTATTATACTCTAATATCGAGTTCTCGTACTTAGTCGATCGTAGAGTAAAGAGGCGTGCCGACGTGCTTTAGGTTTAGTCGGTATATAGGCTTCGTAATAGCGGTAATAGTAGCGGTATTATCCTCCTAGAGGACGATATTCCTAACGCGAAAGTTAAGCTTAGTTAGTAAATATTAAAGCTATATTAAGTAGTATATAGTCTCTCGTAACGCGTAGATCTCTACTTCGGTAGAAGAATCGGTAGTCTACCTCTACCGTTTACTATACTAGCTAATAGGGTTATTATTAAGTATAATAACGTATCTAGTAGTTAATTTAAATTCGGCGTCTTCGGTATTACCGTACGAGGTATCGGCCTAGGCGTTTAGTATCTAATCTTACGCCGTAGAGCTCCTTCGATAAGTAATCCCCTTCTAAGCGCTTCCGGTAAGGTACCATAGTATACGCTTTAGGCCCTTAGCGTATATAATTCGTAGGTCGTAAGAAAAGCGTACGTGCTAATATATAACGTAGGCTACGTTAGGTCGGGTCTTTCCTATAAGGTATAAGAGCTTTCCTATTATTCGATAGTATAAGCCTTAATTAGTAGGTTATATATCTTTATACTTAGGGGGTAAAAAGGTAACTAGCTCTATTAACGTAGTTATAGTTTGGTAATTTAAAAGCTAGAACTCCTTTAGTATATCTCTAATATAGCTATCTTAACTAATTAAGATACTATCGTTCTCGATCTTAATAGCTATTCCTAAAAGCTATTTAGGCTCTCCTTAATACTTAGAGATTAGGATACTTACGAGGTCTTTCTCGAATCGATTAGCTATTACTTCGTTAAGAAAAAGGATTAGTAAGTCGTCGATATAAGAAGAGATAACTACTTAGGTCTAGGGGTTATAGTAAGTTACGTTATCTACCTATAAAAGCTTAAATCTAATTATTACTAGTACCTCTCGTAAGCGAATCTACTACTATCTTCTTAATTACTTTAATCTATATAGTAGTTTTAGTAAAATAAAATACTACTAAGCGCTTCCTAACTTCTACCTTACCTTTAAAGCCTTATCGGGGTATTCGTTAAGGTATTTACGTATTATAGGCTCGGGGATAATATAGATTATTTCCTTAAACTCTCTTTATAAGTAAATAGAGACTACGTCTATCTACTATAGGGTAACTCTCGTCTTAACTATTAAGGCTAATAAAATTCTCTACGTATCCGGGGTCGCGGTCGATACGAACGTTTTATAGAAGTCGATTCCCTCCCGCTATTAAAAGCCTCGAGCATACTATCTTACTTTCTTCTTAGTCTCGTTACCCTCCGCGTTAGTCTTTTATTAAAAAGCGAGCTTCGTAGTAATTAGTTTCTTTAGAGGCTTTCCCTATATTACCCTAAAAGTCTTTATCTTAATAACCTTCCGAAATTTAGTCCTAATAGCTTCCGTCTATATACCTATAGTTTTCTAATCTCGTTAAGGGTCCCGCTTTAATACCTCGTCGGTATTACGTAGATAGATAGAGTTAGATACTACTATAAATATACTTCCTAGTAGTTAGTCGCTAGCTAACTTATCAAGGTCTTTAAGCTTATCTAGTCTCGAAAGGCTCTAGTCTATAGTTAGAGGATTCGTAATCGTAACCTCCTCGTCGTCTAGTAGGTCCTACTTATCGGGTAGTTCCGAAACGGCTATTAGCTCCGATACCCTAGATAGCTCTAATACGCCTGATGGCCCCGATGCGCCCGATGGCTCCGATACGCTAGATAACCCCTTCTTAGGGGTGCTACCTCTAGTAGTAGCGCTAGCTTTTAACTAGCGTAGCGCTCCTAGAAGGTAGGATCGAACGTACTTCCTATATAAAAGCTTATAAATACGTTCCTAAAATTAAATATCTTTAGTAATATATACCTATCTAAATTCTAGAATCTATACTCTATAAAGATAGCGGCCTTAATATCTAACTAAGATACCCCTTACGCCCTTAGGTACTAGCTTAGTATTTTCGCTATTAAACTTAGTATCTAATATCTTCCGCTACTAAAAGGGGTTTATATATACGATATACTTAGAGCTTAGTATTCGAAAGTAAGATATATTAACCTTCTTATCTACCCTATAAGCCTTTTAAAAGGCGCCGATTAGGGTATTAAGGCTCCCCGTAGCGACTATCCGATTAAATATATAGACTACCGCGGTTATAATCTTATCTTATAACTTAGGCGGGATACTCTTAGTAATAACGGTTACTCTAATCTTCTATAAGACCTCGCGGATACTACGCTCGATACGCCCGTTCTAGGTAGGGTAGTATAGAGGCGACGTTATATACTTAATTCCCTACTCGTAGTAATAGGCTACTAGCTTCTTTATACCGATATCGGTACCGTTATCGCTATAAAGCTTCTTAAGCTTCTAGCCTAGCTCTAGCGCCTACTTCTTAACGGTCTTTCGAATATATAATAATACTTTACTTTTCTAGGCCGTCGCCTATACCGATCGGCGGCTTATCGCTTCGTTATAGACTAATAAGAAATAGCTATTTCCGCTCGTAGATACTAATCGTATAGTACTTACGTCTATATAGATAATCTCCTTAAGTACCTTAGAGGGTACTTTAGGGTTAAGTACTTTAAAAGATATTATCTTTCTAAGCTCGTAGGCGCTATAAGGCTTAATTAGACTAGTCGCTTTCTTTATTAATAATCCGGTAACTACTTTAAGCGTACGAAATATAGCTACCTTTCTAAGGTAATAAAGGCGCTAATATATAAGAGCCTCGCTCTCTAAAAGTATACGTAGGGATACGTTAATATATATAGTACCGTTAACCTCGGTATATAAGGTATAGCCTTCCTCGTAAGGAAGCTCGTCTATAGTCGTATAGGCCTTAAGGCCTTCTCTTACTTCTAGCGTAAAGCCTCTTTTTATTAGAAAGATAGTAGTAATAACCTTATCTTTAATTATTAGCTGGTTAGCTACTAAAACGTACCCCTTCTTATACTAAATAATTCCGGAGATAACGTTAATAGGGAAGGTAGGGTAATATTAGACGTTAGTAATTCTAAGGCTCGATCCGTCTTTTATTTAGAGTTAAATAGTCTTAATATACCGAACTCCTAATAATCCGCTCCCTAACTTAATTAAATTAGTAAAAGTCTTTAGGGAGCCCCGTTTAAATTAAGATAAGTTATTCGAAATATAGGAGTCTAAGCCTATATCATAGATCTAATTCGTACGAATATAGTAAGCGGGGTAGGGCTTAAATAGTCGCTAATCTATAGCGGTATAGGTAGTACTAAAGAGAGTAGTCGATTCCTCCGCCTTCGTATCTTTTAGCGGCTTCTTACTCTTATCTTTAGTAGACTTCTTTCCGGAAGTCGTAGTATTAACGGCGCCTAACTTATAAGTCTTCTCCTTACTATTCGCCTTCGCTTAATACTTACTTATAATATACCCCTTTTTACTATACTAATAGTATTAAATATCGCTCTTCTTCTTAGTAGGGGTATTATTAGTAGTAGACTTAGGGGAGGGGGTATTAGGGTTAGCTTTCTTTACGTTATCTTCCTTCTTCTAATTAATAGGGTATCTAGTCTACTACTAGCGCGTAGCGCGATTTATATTCTCGGCGATATACTTAGATATAGCTATAACGATAACGGCCTCGTCGTTAATATCCTTATTAAAGCTCTTTAAGATAGCGCGGAGGTCTCTATTAAGCTTAGGATAACGGGTAGTAATATAATAGTATACGCCTATCGCAGTAAAGATAGTTAGGATTACGAGCCCTTCTAGTCTTACCTTATATACTACTAAGATAAAACGATTTAGGATCTAATACGCCCCCTCTCTCGGTTCTATCTAAAAATCGAAGATTATTATAATATTCTTAATTCTTAACTCTCTAGTAACTTAAAAATTCTATTTTAATATTCTAAATAGGGTATAAGCGTTAACCTTATCTTTAAATATAAAGGAAATCTTAGGGGTAATTATTTCCTTTATTATACGCGCTATATACGCGCTTACTAGGGGTTATAGCTCCTAGAGCTACTTAATAGTAATACCTAGAGTATTTAAGGTAATCTTAAACTCTTTAAACTACTATAGCTATTCTAAAGTATTAGCTAGCTTTAGGGTCTTATTAATAAAGATAACGTAGTTCTTAAGCTCCTTTATTTTAACTTTCGTAGCCGAATATCTATAGTTCCTATCCTCGTTTAAGTCGTTATTATCTTCGATCTCTAACTTATAGTCTTACTATCTAAGAGAGGATCTACGCTATCCCCGGCCTTTAACGTCCTTAGCTATCTATATAACCTTCTCTTATATCTTTATAACCTAATCGATTAAGAGTCTCTATCGCTTAAGGTCCGCGACGTAGGCTCTTATATAGGCGTTACTCTCCTTAATCTCCCTTAGGTTCTTAGTAACCGACTCGGCTACGGCTTTAACGATCTACTCTTAGGGGACGGGAGGGTAGTAAAAGTTTCGGGTATTAGGGGTATATATAGGGGTCGCTTCCTCTAATTCTAGGATAGCCTCGTCGGCCTCGGCCTATACGTTAGCCTCGTGCTATACCCGCTACTTAGCGTCGCGCTATCTTAGGCTTAGGCCCTTAGCTACTTTATTTTACCTTACTACGGAGGACTTAATTAGAGATATTAGCTACTATATAGTATCGTAGGTAGTAGAACTAACTTAGGAGGGGGGGGG
>LNGL01000026.1:3294-28982 GCA_001510565.1 Knoxdaviesia proteae
GCTAGCGAAATACCGTAAATATATATCGATAGGGGTAAAGGGGGGTCTTTAGCGTAAGGAAGACTAGGCTTATCGGTAGAAGGGGAGGTATTTATTAGAAGGTTATCGGCGTAGGTTATATAGGTAATAGCGATATTATCGCGTCGTTAGGGAGGGTAGAAATAAGGAATAACGGGGGAATTACGTAAAAGTATAAGCTTTATCTCGCTATTAGCGTTAGTATACCCGAGCTTTATAGCGCCGCTTCTATTAATAGTTAGGTTAGCGGGGTAAGTATTATTAGTAATAATACCGGCCGCTATAGAAATAACTTCTAATAGACCGTTAACGGTTATTAGTTAGAAGGAAATAACGATATCGTTAATAATAGCGAAGCTACCGTTACCGCCTAAACTACTAAGGCGTAGCGGGTCTAAAGATAGGTACGGCTTTAAATAGCGATAAGTATATAATTTAGAGATAAAAACGCTTACTATTCCGGTATTAATAAATATAACGAGGGGGGTTTATTTATTATTCGTTAGTGAACTAGTATAAAGGCGATATCGCTCGTAATATCCTTCGCGGCATAGTTATTTTATTAATATCTTACTAATAGTCGTAGATTCCTCCGTCGATAAGGTAGGAAAGAACGTAGAATAGTAGGTAACGTTAGTAAAATAGTTATTATTTACGTCTAAGCTAGTGTTTTCGGAAATAGGTAAACCTTCGGGAGATAAATCCTCTTTCTAGGTAGCGTAAGTATTATAATTCGCGGGCTTCTTATCCCCTCTCTTATCGTTTCGCTAGCCTTTATCCGTTATTTATCTATCTTTATATCTAAAGGGGTAGGGAGTAGGAGAACGGTATGCCTTTCGGTCTTAAGACGGCCGTTATAAATAGTTACGGTCTCGGTCCCGAGAGGTATTACGGGAATAGTAACGAGTATCGCGGTTATCGCGTGAACGGTTACGATTATCGGTTAATCGATTACGATTTATCGTGAAACGAGTCTTTTATCGGTAGTCGTTATTCTTATCGCGGGGTTCTAGGTATTCGCGTACCTAATAACTAGTCTTTCCGTAGCGGAAATACGTCGATTTATCCCTATCTTTATCTTAAGTAATATAATTAAGGGCTTTTTCGCGTATTCTAAATTATAGCGTTTCTCCTTCCTCTTTAGCTACTTTTAGTACGGCGTTTAGCTAAGCGGCGTGCGATTATATATTCTTTAATAGGTAACGGGTAGTATTTACTATAATACGAACGCTTAAGTCCGTATTAATATCCTATCTCGTCTTATATTATAAGTCCGTAATATTATAATATAGAATATCCTTAACTATATATCGAATATAATACGTTTTAAGTAAGTTATTAATAGAATTCTATACTATTTCGGCTAGAAGTTTAATAGCCTTATACTTAAACTTATATTAGTAATTAAATATAAGAGCCGTAAATACGCGCGACGGGGTAGCTATTAGAGTGCGACTAGAGATAAATATTAGTACTAATTCTATTAGTATTAGCTATAGTATATCGGCGTACCTACAAACGAAATGCTAAAGGGGTATGAATTCGCTTCTAATTACTAGTAGTATTCGAGATATCTAATACGTATATAGAATTATAGATTCGTATAGGTAGGTCTAAATACGTACTAATTATATTATAACTATATAATCCGCTTTATTTAAATAGTCGCTTTATAGCTAACTAACTGCTTTTTTACTATTCTTCTTACGATCCTCTCTATCGTTAATATCTAATAGTAGTATTAGCTTTAGAAATATCGCCTAAAGATATTTATATTACTTAGTTACGCGTTCGTCGTTCCTTAGGGGCTTATTATAGGCTATTAGTCCGCCTTTAACGGCTAAATTCCTATTTACTAAGCGAGGGCTAGGGAATTAGCTATTAATAGCGAGCCTTAATAGTAGTAAAAAGCCGTTAATACTAACGTCGTTAAACGGCTTCCGTTCTGGTCCTAGGTAGAGCTTCGCTTAGAATATTATACTAGGTATTATTATTTACGATAAAGCGGGCTAGAATAGTATCGGGGGGTTATGGAATATACTACTATTATAAGCTCCTTATCTATATACGTAGCCTTATAATCCTTCTAATACCGTTATTCCTATACCTTTAGGTATTTATAATAATATATGCGGTACTATAGGCTAGGTTCCGGATAATTAGACGTCTTTCGTAGTTAGTAAGGGGTTATTAGCTACGGTTACGTTAGTAAGGGGGCTTCTTTTACTGGTATTAGTAGATAATAGTAATGCTATTATAGACGGGTTATTAGTTAGGGACGTAAGAGTAGTAAAAGATAAAGAGGTAGCTATAGCTATAGCCGGTAAGTTACTACGGCTTATAACGTTAGCTAGTCTTTCTAGAAGTCTTTCTATTATCGTAGTAATAACCGTATTTATATTATCGGTATGCTCTTTATCTCTCTTTTATCTCTTAATATTAGACTTAGCGCGGTCTAATAGTAGCGTTTTTATTATTTACTTTAATTCCTTAATCGTGGATGACTCGGTAGTTTAGGGTAGTGGATTACTAGCCGGCTAAGCCGGTAGAATATTCGTTCCGTTATCTACCGCCTTTCCCTTCCCTCGGCCTATTATTATCGGGCGATTACGTATAATAGGCTATACTTCCGTAGGTAGTTATAGCTCNAGTATAGGTCTCTTTTACCGTAACTTCGGAAGATAGGGGTAGCGGTTACGTCGATTAACTACTAATAATAGGGGTTTACGGACTTTCGCTTATGTTTTATAGGCTAGGGGTAACGCTTACCTTACTTAAGGCTTTAAGGTTATAGATAACGCTTTTATCCTTTTTTCGTAGAATACGTTATTCTTTATCCGTTATCTAGAACGAAAAATAGATATTAGCGGTCTAGATTTACTATCGGTATAGAATTATAGGGATAAAGGGTAGTAAGTAGGAGTAAATAGTAGTAAGGGTAAGTTAATAGGGGGTTAGTTATCGATAAAAGGAGTTAGATTATTACGATTTATAGGTTAGTATTAGGGTAACGTATATTTAGGGAACTAAGAAATAATAAAAAAGAGAACTATTAAAATGAGAAATAAGGCTAGTATAAATAAAAGTGGGTTTATTAAAACGTAAAGGGAGGTAATTAAAACGTAAAAGGGGTCGATTAGAACGTAAAAGGGGTTTAAAAGCGGGTTAGTCTCGTAATAAGAAGCGGATTAGTAATTAGAAATAATAGAAATAAGTAAAGAGGAAAACCGTAAACGGAGATTATCGAAATCGAAATAGCGGGAATACTAAGGTATTAGTTACTAGAATAAAGGAAATATCGTAGAAATAGGAGAAAAATCGTAGAAATAAAAGGAAAAGTATAAGAATTAACTATTAAATATTCCGTAGCTAGGACTCGAACCTAACGTTAGGATCTAACGATTTTAGAAGTAGGAAAAAGGCACGTGAGAGGCGTAGATAGTTAGTAAAGGTAGTAATTCGGCGTTCGCCGAGGTAATAAGTAGTTAATTAGTTATTATTTCGGTAAAGGTAGAATTTAAAAGAAAAAGAATAGTAGTATTTAACGTACTTTCGTTACTAAAAGGAGGTCGAATAAAAAGGGGTTTATAAAAGAAGGGCAATCCGTTATTTAAGGTAAACGGTAAGTAGTGAAACTATCGATTATAATAAAGGTGGGATTAAAAGAAAGGAAGTCGAGATATCGGTTAATTACGTATCGATTAGGACTCGAACCTAGAGGAAAGGCAAACGATTACGACGGTTAGGCTTTAAAGGAAGGTTAATAAGAGATTAATAATATAAGCATTACGCTTATAAAAAATTAATTTTTTATGATTTCCTAGTATATAGTCTAAAGGACTAATAAATAGGTTATAATTATAAGGCACGTATAGAGAAATATATAAAAGGGAAGCTTAAATTTTTTCTATCTTAAGATAATTCCTATAAAAGCGTGGCGGACGTCGTCCTTTTATAGGTCTTTTGCTAGCTCATTAAGGCATTTATGTGCATTTACTTATGCACCCAAATACTTACCGCTAGGCAGTATCCATATGTATTGACATACGTTTGCAACGTACTGCAATGCACTCCGACCTATTAGGGATCCACAACGTACGTATTATAGGGCGAATTAGTAGAGAGGATGACTTTTTAGGGTAGGTCTATGCACGTGTCTCTTATTTTATCCTATACGAAGGCTTAGATACTCGGAGGGAGTAAGTTTAGTTCTTTAATTATATTAATATCGAGTTACTAAAGAGATAAGGTAAGGGATATTAACTAAGCTATCTATTATTTAGGTGACGAAAGACGTATATTATTACGTATCTTAAATTTCTAATACTTAATACTCGAGAGTATTAGATTCTAGATTCTGATTAGGCGAGGATCGCTAGGAGGAGGAGCTGGGGGTATCGCTATTTCGACGTCGTTATCGTCGATAACTAGATGGACGATAGTTTCTAGTGTGGTGGGATATTCGATGGATAGGGGTGTGGGGTATTCTTCTAAGTTATTAGTAGAAGATAAGGTGTGTTATAGTGGGTCCGATGGGGTTATAGCCTTGATAATAGAGGCTACGGTTGGGCGAGCGTATAAGGGAGTGTTAGATATTTAATTTATATTATAAAGAGAAAATTACATAGTGCGAAGTATGGGCTTATAACCTTTTACTGAGTCATAAAGTAGGTAATGAATTTCGATGAAAATAGAATTTCTTATTCCTTAGTTATTATTATTCTTAGTTAAGTTCTTCCTTCTCTTTAGTCCGGGAAAGGAAATCTAATGTATATGAAATATAGGAGATTTATGTGGTGTAATGACTTATCTATTGATTAGTCATTTAGGGTTGAGCTTAAGGCTTGGATCGATTGTTCCTTCCTTTTCACACCTGTGGCGGTGGCCTAAGTAAGTTTACGGCACAGTCATAACCCTAGACAGATCGAGTCTAACCCTATGGTGGGCCTTATAAGGGTCTAACCCCTGCTTTGAAGCTTGATCATCGTGGTTATGGCGGTGGACACGGAAGATCTGATATCTATCTGCTTGGCCAGTCGCTGGTCGCCGTATTGCCGCCAACGTTCACCGCAGTGCATGTGAGTTTGCAGCATCGCAGGCGCATGGGTAGCGAGTGAACGTCATGATGTTCGGTTATGCCAGGTACAACGCGGCCAATTGTCCGGCCTGGTGGGCTGCTGCAACGGGTCGATCTTCAAGGCCATCATCTTCGGCGGCTTGGGGAGGGGCGGTGGCCGGCCCCACCAGATAAGGCCTAACTGGGAGAAGCAGTCTGATTCGAAGAGAGAGAGGCGACCTAGGCGGCCGAGGGCCTTTTTATCCCCTGGTAAACGCTGTGCATTCTATTCGCACAAAACGCCATGAAGCTGCCAGCAAAACACGTTAGATAACGGCGGTGTCTCGCGAGCCGCTTTTGTTTCCCCTTCCTCAAAACGAAACTTGATATCTGGTGCTGGTGTTTTTCTTCAACCTGCTGGTTCTAGTGACGTCAGCTCGGAGAGAGCGAGATGTTGGGTGTTTTGGGGTTTCCATCTGCCGGGCCCTTCACTACGGACACTTAAGCGACTCGTGCTACGGGTGTGTGTCAAGATCACACAGAGTGCGGCGTACACGATCTTGTTCGGGACTTTCTAGGTCTGTGTAGCCGCCCCCGTTTGGGTGTAAATGTCCCGGGCTGGCCTAACCCCAAGGACTTGAGCATGTTTCACTGTGACACTTGGCCACAGAATCAGTCGTGGAGGCTTGGGTTGGGCTCCTCAAACCGAACCCCTAACCCTAAGCATGCCGCGCCGATCACCGATATCTTGCCACCTGTCAGCTCCCCAAACTACAGTACACATGTTAAGACAAGATGACCTTAGGGTAGGTCTGTGCCTGTACATCTTTGGTGGACGAAGCAACGCGCCCCGAGGACAAGAGTACGGGCGGGCCTCCAACAACTGGTGCACCGTGCTGGAGTGACGCTTCTCGGGGGGATCATAGCACCCACGGTGCCACAATCGAGGTTCTACCGTTTGCCCTGTGCCAGTCAGTCAGTATAGGTGTATACACATAAGGGCAGCGACAGACTGCTGTGTGTTTTCCTGTGGACTTGCTTGGGGTTGGCAAACCAAGCCTTGACCGTCCACCGTTTGTGTGGTGGATGCTGTAGTGAAGGTGGAGGCTACGCGCGGTGCAACATCGAACCACTAAATTGGAGTCGTCGGTGCTAGAGCCCCATTTTCAATTCGGGATTAACGCCTCCACGACAGAGAAGTCTAAGCACGACGTGTAGCATCCGAGAGTTACAGACGGACGAGACTTTGCACAATTAGATGTTATGTATGTACAGGATAGTACAGAGATACAAGAAGGAGGGCGGATGAAGTTGAGGACGGCCGGCATGCAGAACCAAAAAAAGCCTTCGGAGCCTCTTTTCACCAGGGTCCCGTCTTCCGGCATGGTTCACATGTCTGTTTGATTGACATCGAAACAAACCGGATTTGCGTGACAAATGGGGCTATTGGAAAAGGGGGGTATATTGCTTTCACTTTTTCCAACAGACAGTGGACATTCCCCATAGAATTTCTTGTTCATCAGAGCTGCTGTTTGTTAGGACTTCAACTATAATAGGGGCCTCTCCCAGCAAGAACCCTGCGAGGCCGGCACCCGAAGGCAGGGAGTCCAGTCAGTGGTAGGATGCCAGTCCAGAGACGACCTGTGACGTTCGGCATGGAGTATTCGTTGACTCGAAAGACATAGTGCAAGACAGTGTGCGCTTGTGGATGGACATGCTGGGGATGGGATGTAAGATTTCTCTATCATTGTCGCCTTTCCCCTCCCCGATCTGCATCCACGAGGTCAAAGCGGCGCTCTCTCACCTCCCAGCTGTCCTGTGATGGAGGGGCTGATCGGCGTATCTGACGGTCCACACTTTGGGACACCGTCCATCAGTACAAGTAGCGATGAACAGTGGTTGCAGATGAGGGACCGAGGGTGTGAGAGCGCGAGACAAGGGCGGCAGAGGGCTTGTGTTTCGAGTGAACAGCCGGGAGGCACACGCAAGAGAAAAAACACAGAAAAAGGAGGAATTCTTTCTTTCTTTTTTCTTGTCCTTCACCTAGCTGTTCCGTTGCACTCCCGGAAGCTTCCCCGCCGGGATGAATAGACAGTATAGCACGTTCATTAGTGTACTGTTGAGTGTGCAGCCGACAAACGCGACAAACGAGGATTCCAACGCACGGCTGGCATATTTTCCTCCATTATTATTAACCTTTTTTCTTTCTTTCTTTTTCAAGGTCTGCCGTTTGGCCACCGTGTGCTGAAGGGAGCATTTCCGAAATCCAACAAGAGGCAGGAAAAAAAAGAAGAATAAAAGTCAGAACGTTCGTCTAGGAATGCTGACTGACAGAGAGGCAAAGAGAGAAAACGCCAGCAAGCGAAACCGAAGCCACCCGCCCGTCTCTCTCCTCCCCCTTTTCCTTGTTTTACCTACTTGAGGGCTCCGTCAAGAAAATTCAACGACGAGCTGCAAGCTGAAGAGAGGAGCAAACTTTTCGTTTTCTCTCGACGGGGAAGAAAAATCCCGCCTGAGGCCTGAGGCGCTGGTGTTTGTCTCTTTTCGTGGTGATGAAATTTGGGCTGCAGCTATCCGAACACTGAGGCTGGGTCTTTGTGTGTGGAATGTTGTGGCCTTACAGATGAACCGGGGGGGAGGGGGGGGGGTGCTGCTGAGCTTCATCTTGGACAGACATGGTGTTCAACGATTCTGATGCTGATGCTGCTGATTCCATCACTGACATGCACAGTACTGTAGTGTAGTTTACAGTACTGAACAACCTGTACATGCACCGGAGGCTATACAGGCCCGACGTTATAAGTGTCACGGAGACTCGCGATCTGCACGAAGCTGTTAATGGCAACTCTGGCGGGTCGTTCTGAGGGATTGTTTCGCTTGTCGTGGCCCACTTGCCAACAAGGGAAGACAATATAGTGGAGGGACAAGAGCGTACAGCATAGTCCAGCCGGAAAAGACACGAGATGCTTTTGTGTGAAAAACACACTCTATCCCACACACATTCTCTCAAAAGCAAAAGATCACAGATTGACGGGCCAGGGGATGCTTCCAAGAGAAGAGTCTGGAAGTAAAGACGGAAGAGAGGAAGAGAGAGAGAGGGAGAGAGAGAATGAGAGAGAGAATGAGAGAGAGAGAGAGAGAGTGTGTGTGTGGCAAGTTGCACCCACACCCCCCTCCTTCCTTTCCTTTGCTTCCATTTCTTGGTTCCTGGTTTCTAGAACACGCTTGTGAAGACCCTGAAAGATTCTATTTTCTCTGCTCTTTATTTTCCGGACGCCACCGCCAGCCAATACGCACACCACCGCAGTGCGCTCTGCCTGTGGCACCGGCACTCTGGAGGCTGTACTCTGTACACCTTGGAGCCGTGATCGTAGCAGGCCGCCTCCTCGCTAACTTTGAAACATCGCAGTCAATGCTGCTGTTGCACGGAAGAACCACCTTGGGAAGCCTGGGTGAAGTCGAACAGCTTACAGTCGTTTAGCCAAGTACTTCCATACAGAGTATACAGACTGCTCATGCTCTTGGGTATGGCCACCACTCTCGACTTGTAGCTACTACATACGGCACATCCTCTCAGCGAGACACGTATCTGCATTTCTCTTCGATTGCACACTATGTCGCCCTTTTTAAATTTCGTCCCCTTCGTGGGAATAAACAGCCAACTTCTCACACATGCGAGAAACTGTGCCGTTTGCCTTTATCATGAAGCACCGTGTTCCGACTTTTCAATGCACGGTACAGGTTATGGCCCGCAAATCAGCATACTAGGTCTACAGTTTGTACACAGTGCAAACAATGGAGGGGCTGTTCGTGGCAGCAAAGAGAAAAGGCCAGCTTGACACAGTGTCTACAGTGTGCACACATACGCCACAGATACACCATCAACCCCTATCCAGGGCACAGTGTAACACTGTACAGTCCACCAGCTTCCCGACCCAGTTACCCATGCTAATCTTAAGTTTTTAAGCGATAATGTTTCCTATCTAAACTGATCCGAGCTTCAGAATTCTGGCGATAGTGATGCGTTGCCATTATCGAGCAGAATTGGAAATCGAAAAGCGGCGGTGAGTACTGTACTGTTTTTGTACAGAATCCCTCCTCACATCAGCTCTTCATAGACTGAGACACACAAAGGGGAACAGAAACCGCCGCCAACCAATTAGAGTCTCCCACTGCTGCTGACCCATCATTTTCGTTCCAGCGCCAACAGTTGCTCTTCGAGCGGCTTCTGGTCGCCAATTGCCCGCCATATCTCGGTCCAAAGCCGCTGAGAGTTTTCCCATAGCAGCAATCGAGCGCCAAAACCCACCCACCATTAGGCACTAGGACCCTGTAGTTCCAGCTCCTGCCCCTCATCGACCCGCCTAGAAGTGACCCAAGCCTCCCTTTTCCCTTAATGCCCTAATGAATTCGCCCTTTATCACCACCACCTCCATGAAGTACTATTATCTTCATTCTTCTCCTATCTTTGACACCTTTCCTGGCCTCTGCTTCTTTTCCTCGGCCTCCCCCTCCCCCTCCCCTCCCCTTGATTTCTTCCCTTTTCTTTTCTTTTTTCTGTAACCTTCTATCACTCTGTTTATCTATTCCACATCCCCCTGTTCTCTCCTAAAAATATCCAAAAAGTAAAAAAATCTCCTCTGAGAGGGGGTCCTTGTCAACTGGCTTCGTTTCCTTGCAAATCTTCCTATTATTCATTGATCCAGGCTTCTGATCTTGCTATACTGAATCTCTCTTCTCATTTCCCTTGATCTTGACTGATACTCCTGTCTCTTCTTCTGACTTCTTATTGTTCCCGTTGCCTCTAATCATCTAATCAGCCTCACCCATAATCGATATCACCCTTCCATTCCCCTCCAATCCAACATCCTCACTCACCGTATCCTGTCTTCCACGGCTTCTTCACCCTGGTTCTGGATGCTGTAATACTCTCTCTATCTTCGTTTTAGCAAGGGCCTTTTCTTTTCCCTCCTTTTCCCTCCCCTTTTCTTTGTCGACCCTGTAGTCTCCGCTTTCTTCGCCTTTCCTTCCTCTCTCTTCTTCTTTAGTCTCTTCCTTCCTCTTTTCCAATCTCCGTTGATATCTGGAGTCCGAATCCGTGGACTTGAAATATCGTGCGACCGTCGACCTTCGATCGATTTCCTAGCAATCTAATCTCTCACCTGTTTCGCGCTTTCCCTTCTCTTCGCATTCTCTTGCGGTACGTTGTCAGCCTTCTCTCTCCCCTTACTCAATCCCGATCGAGCGCCTGGGCTTTTTATCTAGAAGCTCCGAGTTTCCTTTCTTTTTTCTTTGTCCTCTCACCGGACTGTCTCGTTAAGCGCCTCACTTGACTATTCGACGGGTTTCGCGGGCCTTCGTTTGACTCTTGTCCGGTTGGGTTTCCAGCCATTGTGACTCAGAAGTTGGAAGTGGACGGACGGCTTCTCAGTCATCTTCGACATCGTCGTTTGGGAGCGACTGCTTGGCCTCTTTTTTTCTTTCTTTTTTTTCTTCATTTTTTTGGGACACATACGAACATCTTTTTGTTTCTGTCGCAACCTGTAGAGCCCTCGACTAATCGTGAAGGTGATAGCTCGTTTGCCGCTGTCTAGATTGTTCCTCTTCGACTTCAACGTTCCGGCCTTCGAGCGGGGTGGCGCTCCTCCGAATAGCTCGCCTCGGAGCGTTTTCTCGGCTTCGAAACACCTCAACCGCGATCCTACTCTTCTCCGCCACGATTCCCCCATTTCTGCCGACCTCCGGATCTTTCGTCGTTTGATCTGTCCGCCGGCCATCTTTCTATATACACCCTTGTGCCTCGCCCTCTTCCCCTGGACCTACACCGCTACTCGACTATGGATGTTATGGCCCATAGCCCGCTCTTGAGAACTAACACGGCCCCGATTTTCAAGAGAGAGAACTCTGCCGTTATTTCCACCATGAACTCCGCTCCCCGCACCAGCCAGCTGTCTGGCACCACCGCCTACAACAGCTCCGCGACCTCGCTCCAATCCTTCTCCAGCGGCACCACCGCCGTCACCCCCAGCGCCGGAGGCCCCGTCATAGCCACCGCCAACATCATCAACCAGAAGGCCGATGCCTCGCGTTCACTGTACCAAATATGCGTGTCGCTAAAGCAGCGCCTGGCCCAGGTGCCCGGCTTCGAACCGTTTACCGCCCAGATCGACGAGACCGACCCCGTCGACTCGCTGTGGAGTCTCTTCCGCACCGGATATCCCTTCCTGATCGTCTTCAACTGCCTGCAACAGGGCCAGCCCCTCAGCGTCGACGACGAGAATGTGACCGATGCGAAGCGGGCCAAGCTGGCCGTGTTCAAGTTCATCAACGCCTGCTTGAAGGATCTGAATATTCCTCCCGCCGAGTGCTTCCGTGTGACGGATGTGTCCGGCACTGATACTACCGGATTCGTAAAGGTATTATTGACTTTGTTTTTTGAGGGGGTTGTGGTGGTGGTGATGGTTGGCAATGGCATGTTCACCGCCATATTGCCAACCTCCCAACTTGAACACTATGAAGACGAATTTCGACACCAGAAACCATGGCTAACTTTAATTTGCCCACTAGGTTACTCAAGTTCTCAACCTGGTGCTAGATCTCGCTGATCAGAAAGGTCTGCTGTACCAGCCCCAGCCGTACCCCGAAGACGACATGCCGGCTGCTACCGGAGGCAAAATGTCCTACCGCGACCATGTCATCAAGGAACTCGTCGATACCGAGCGCAAATACGTCCAGGATCTCGAGAACCTGCACGACCTTAAGAAAACCCTGGAAGAGAAGGGCGTGGTGCCCGGTGACACTGTATACCAGATCTTCCTGAACATCAACGCCATCTTGGACTTCCAGCGCCGATTCCTGATTCGTGTCGAGACCACAAACTCCATGCCCGCCTCCGCACAGATGTGGGGATCTCCGTTTTCCATGCTCGAGGAGCAGTTCGGCATCTACCAGCCCTTCATTGCCAACCAGCGCAAGGCGGCCCAGGTTGTCAACAACGTCTTCGACAAGATCCAGGCTGCGGATCATCCCGTGGCCTGTGATGCGAACACTCTGGATGGATTCTTGCTGAAACCGATGCAGAGACTGGTCAAGTACCCGCTATTGTTAAAGGTTAGCATGATTCCCGCCCCCTACTAGTTCCTTACGTGTAATCTAACCCATCTCTTCTCTGCGCCTTTTTTCTAGGACCTCTTGAAGAAGACTGAAGACGAAGCCATCCGCGCCGACCTCGAGGCCGGTATCGCCTCCGCCGAACGTGCTCTCCAGAACGCCAACGAAGCTGTGAACCAAGACCTCCTGGATGAGGCCCTCGAGGAACTCATCGGCCGCGTCGACGACTGGAAAAACCATAGGGTCGAGAACTTTGGTAGACTCCTCCAGCACGGAATCTACCCTGTCATCACTGGCAAGAACGATCAAGAAAAAGATGTGGGTTCCTTCCGCTCGTGCTTTATCTATGGCTACTGTGAACAACCCCCAGGCTGACTTTTATTTTTCCTCTTCCTGTAGTACGAAATCTATCTGTTTGAATCCATCTTGCTTTGCTGCAAGGAGATCTCGCCAAACAAGTCCAAAGATAAGAAGGATAAGACACGATCTACTGGCTCCAAGATCCGGAATAAGAACGCAAAGCTCCAGCTCAAGGGCCGGATATTCATGTCCAATGTGACTGATGTGCTCACGCTCTCTAAGCCTGGTACGTACCCCACCCCCGCCACTACGCTTGAGGCCATCACATACATGTTCCGCTTCTAACTCTTATCCCGTTGAATACAGGCTCTTACAGCATTGAGATCTGGTGGAGGGGTGACCCGGCTGTCGAGCACTTCACCATCAAATTCTCCAACGAAGAACCCATGAAGAAATGGGCGGCCGGCCTCGACACCCAACGCAAGCTGAATACCTCCAAGACCGCCTCGTCCAGCCCCGACTCGTCCGCTCCCGAATTCAACTGGTTGAAGAACCAAGCCAGCTCGCTGGAGAACCCTTACAAAGACGATGCCGATGAGGACGACGATGAACTTACCGGCGGCCTCCAGTACAGAAACGGCATTCCTGGCGGCCAGATGCTACCCCGGACGGCTTCCAGCAACAACCTTCGCCAGCGGTCAGCCACCAGTGAAAGCTCCCAGTCGCTGGCTAGCATGGTCCGCACTGCTCCTCCTCGTTTCCCTCTCCCGATGCCTCCAGCTCCTCTCAGCCTCCAGACGCAAAGCATTGTCCGCGCCACAGCCTCACCGGCGGAGCGGTATGGCGAGTCGTACTTCTCGCCCGTTGCCGAGTCCCCCGTGTCGTCACGTACTAGCACCGCTTCTGGAGCCTTCTCGACGAGCGGATACCCGTTCCCGAAGACCATGACACCTCAGCCCACTTGGGAAGACAACAACCGCTACACCGCCCCTGCTATGCCACGTGCCCCTTCGAGAGACGGGCCCTCGCCCAGCCCATACGCTCGCCAACCCCGCGGGCCGTCGATGCCCGCCATGTCGCAAAGTTCCGCCCAGCAACAACGTAGTCGGTCGTATAGTACACCCGACATCAATGGCCCCGGAGCAATGCGTCGAAACACGGCCACCGGCAACACCACCGTGGGAATACCGGCCGTTCCTGGGATCCCCGCCCACCTCCACCACGACAGCAACATTCCGCGGTCGCAAACCGGATCTCCTCGGCAAGAAATCCCGATGCGGTCCAATACCCAGAGCCCCGGCACCCAGCGTGAACGGTACCAACAACACCAGTCTTCGGGCAGTCTGGGAGGCCAGATGGCCCAGTTCCCGGTGCAGCCGGTGTATGGACGACCGAATTGGTCAGGTAGCAACCAGAGCCCCAGCTCGATGATCCCTGAGCCGCTCCAGCCACGCTCAGGTAACAACGGTGTCTTTGCGCCGCCGGGCGGCTCGGGCGACATGGGCATCAGCGTTGGTTCATTTGCCAGCAACGATTCGGCAGCCGCGCCGACGCAGCTGAAGGTGAAGGTGCACACCGACGGCGGGGCTTACATAACGCTGGTGGTCCCGTTCAGCATCACTTTCCAGAGCCTGGTCGACCGCATCGACGCGAAGCTGGCGCGGTTCACGTCGAGCAGCATTGCCAAGGGCATGCTGCGGCTGCGGTACCGCGACGAGGACGGGGACTTTGTCAGTATAGAAAGCGACGACGACATCCAGATTGCCTTCCTGGACTGGCGGGACGGGGTGCAGAGCATGTATGCGGGCGGTGTGGGCGAGATTGAACTGTACTGCAATGGCGAGACGGCGTAGATGGCCTCCTCGCGTTGGAGTGCATTTTCGGGGTGTTGAGCTTGGGTGTGTGTGTGAGTGTGTGTGTGCCGCCGGCTCTTCTCCTCTTTCATGTAACTTAGACCTTGTCTATTTACTATGCCCTCCCTTTCTTCTTTCCTGCATCCTACACACCTGCATCTTCTGTCTTGGCTCTGGTTTGTTTATCTTGTTTCCTGTCCTGTGTTGTTTCCAGCCTGAGATGATTCCGTCATGCATGACCCCCCTCTCCTCCTTTTTCTCCTCCCGTTCCATCTTCCTCTCTCCCCCCCTCCTGGATTCTCACGTCTTCATTCTTCATTATATACCCTTTTAAATTGCACTTCCTTTTTTGTTTTGTCGGTTCTACAATTCGAACTTCACGGCCCATGCGTTTCACGTATCACTTTTTATCTTTGTTAGCATTATTCTTTTCTTCTGCTTCTTCTTCGTCGGTTTTTTCAAATTCGACTCTGCGTTCTGCGTTGGTACTCGCTCCTCCTTCTTTTCCTTGTGTCTTTCTCGCATGTTTATGCTGTGTCTTGTGTGTCTCTCCTTCCTTATCTCTGGGTCTTGATTTTTTAAGCTTCCATTCTTCATCTTCATCTTCGTCTTTTTTGCTCGCCATGGTTATGTCTAATTGCCTGCGCTTCTGCATTTGCTTTCGTGTCCGATGGAGTATTGGAGGCGAGCGGGGACTTGAAACTATTTTCTGGCTGCTTTTTTTTTTTGATTTTATTTAGCCGTAGACAGAGGTATAACCCCAAATACAGCAATTCTGAAATCTTTCCTTCCATAACTTGTGAACGAACCACATCCTAGTAATATCTTGCTCATGTATCGTAGGTACGATAGACAGCTTCCCTTGAAGGTACTGCTAACATTATACGGTCTGGACTTTCTGTTCTGTAGTTAGGGATGAAGCTGCCTCAATGCTTTGGCTGTGAACGCTTGGGAAGTTACTGGTTCAAAACTGGTAGGGTGGAGACTTCTCCGGCTGTATCGACAAGTTCACAGACCCAACGATGGATACAAATATGAAAGGACAAGAAGCAGAAAAAGGGTGGCATAGAACGTTTTTGGTATATATATTCCAGTCTATCGTCTTACGTACATCTCCGCCTTCGGCTGAGCGGATACTTCAAAACAGCAATAGTCGTACAAGATACGGATGGTCCGTAAGTGGTTCGACGGCCATCCTCCCGCAAAAGTCTCCACGGCGTTTGCTTCCACCAACCCTCAACGTCCTTCTCCGGGCACGCCGGTATGCAAGAAATCCGTGGTATACGCGGACGGACGGGCCTGCCGAGCACGGCACAATCAAAGGGACGTCGCGTCTATTTAAGCTTCCTGGGGCCGCTGATCTGTTGCGCAAACCGCGACAGGTGGTAGTTGACGGCGGTCGGGGGTGGTCTCTCGGTCGTCGGGGCGTCCATGCACTTGCGCAGTTGCTGTTCGAGGACGGCACAGCCGGCTGTGTTGAAGCCAGATGACGCCCAACATGCTGTGGAAAACGGAAGTGATGCCATGGTTAGCAAGGTGAAGACGAGAACATGGAAGCAAACAGATATGGCTCTTTCCTGGGCGCGGCGTCGACACTGTCCGGCGGACAGAGCGGGTCGTGGGCATGCAAGTCCAACCACGAGATCAACACAACAGAGGACTAAGGCATGCCGGGAGGACATTGGGGAAGAATCCCTCAGGGACAGCAGTCACCAGAAAACAGAAGGGACAGGAGCCACATACATAGTACCGAGGCCATGGCTTGCACACACGGGTTCTCCGTCTTCTGGACGGGGTTGCGAACGCGCAGAACCTTCAAAGGAGGCAACCGCATAGGCTTTTTGCCGGCCATTGTGAGTGAGTGTGTGCGTGCACGGTTATATCAAGCACAAAGGTCAGTCGGGAAAAGCCGTGAGGAATCCGCAAAGTCGAGAAGTCCTCTGTCGTCCGTCGGCCCCTTTTTTCTTTTTGACTTTTGATCGACTGGCTCGGGTACCGAGTCTCGAGAAAATGTGCGCGTGTGTGCGTGTGCGTGTTTGGTGGTGGGCTGGCGAATGGGGCGCGCCAATTGATTCAGTGCTGTGCACTTAGAGATGTGTGAGGAAATTCGCTTCGTTCGCTTCGTTCGTTATGCACGATATTACACGTACCCGCAAAGGCAGAGAGATGGGAGGCGATTGAGGTTGTTAGATGGCTTGCATGGCAGTGATGTTCCTGGTCCCGATCGCGAGAAAAAAAAAACCCCCTGCGAGGACGGAGATTCAGATCACGTGACCACACGAGTGACCAGAAAGATGGGCGTTAGGGCTGTGCATAGTTAGGGTTTGACTTGACCCCTTTATGTGCGTGTAAGTCAGGTGAAGCGCCTGCAAGGAAGCGACGGAACCGAGAGTGCACATATGGTATCGTCACTTCTGTAATGCATCCCACGGACTTGCAGCTAGAGCTATTCATGATAAGTCTTGATTTAGATCAGATGGCCTGAAGGGAAAATCATCATGAGGTACTCCTCTCTTCCGCGATTTTATCGAGGGGCATGCTTTTTCTCTCCGGACGTGCGTGTAAGTGAGTGACGGGTTGCTAAGCTGACGAAGGACACTCATTCAGTGTGTGCACTGCACCACTCATCGAGTAAGTGAGTCTCACTTTGTCTATAAAGGCAATCAACTAGTCACTTCTCGCTTTCTTCTGTTTGTCGAAAAACGAGCAAGACACCTCACCTTTCTGGGTAATTGCGCTGGAACGCTCCAACTCTGTACGCACTGCAAACATTGCGATGAATCTACGCCGAATCTGCCTACAGGAAGCCGCAATGCACCGACCAGAGACAGAATAACACGCTTTATCCAAAGCTTGACTAGTCATCACCTGCAATTCACCAGAGGGGAAAGAACTGCTGCGTTGTGGCCGTCCCAAAGGAAGGAGCTTGTGGTGATTACCCCGCAATGACATAAGACTCTGAAGGGTATCGAGGGGCCAGGAAGGTAGTAGGTCGGTCGGCCTTGCCTGCATTGGCAGCTACAACATAGATAAAGCAGCAGGTGCGGCCGGCTAAGGGATCAGAGAATGGCCTGATCAGGGTCTGGATGGGCGCATTTGCGTTCACTCGCAGGGAGGAAGGAGGCTGCTGGTCTTTCCCATTCAGGCTCTTGGCTTACGAGGTTGGCAGGAGAGCGGCCAATGAAAAAAAGCTGCACTTCCCAAGGGATTACAATTTCCCAACTAGGAAGAACCGGTCGGTGAGATCTTGCCAGTTTGGTACGGTCGGGGTGTGAAGCTGAAGAAGGAGCGTCAACCCCGGGGTTCTGACAGCGCCTAAAGCGGGAACTAGTGGGGCGATACACGCGAGAATCTGGGGAAGGTGCTGGTCGCACCTGCTCCGTCCCTTCTTCAGTCGACATTTGGCAGGAGCGACGACGAGTGATCGGGGACGTCTCCAGAGCCGTATAAAAGCCCGGCCTCTCCCCTCTCGCTCCCAATTTCATTCCTCTTCTCTTCTTCTCTTCTTTTCTCCTCCAAGTCAACTTGATCATTCAGTGCCTCAAACGCTTTTTTTTCAAACAAAAAATCCAAACCGTGAACCTTTTTTTTCCCTTTGCCGCACCATTTTCCGAATCATCACTTGACTTTACCGTCACCCCTCACCACCCACCTACCACCAATTTTGAGTCCGACCATCACCTCGTCAAAATGACTACCACGTTGCAGGAGATGAGCGTCAACTGGCGTAGCCAGTTGGACCGGCAACCCTTTTCGTTGGGCCGCCGCGTGTAAGTCAACCCGTCTCTTCTCATCACCATCACCATCCTTCATGGCTACCACCATCGCCGTCACTCACCATGCTGCCGTGGACCATAACTGACAATAGCTCTCTCTTCCTTTCAATAGCCCCCATCCTGCAACCACTAGTCCGACTGGTGACCCTCGGGAGGATCGACTTTGGATTCTTCACAACGGGGTTCGAATCCCCGCTCGGTAAGCATTGTTCCCCTGCCATATCCGTTCTTTTACCACTTGGAATATGGCATCCCCCTTTTCTTTCCAGGCAGACCATCCCTCCTCCCTTCTAGGTCGTCCCCAGTGGCTCGACAAATCCTTTCCATTCGTCCTCGTCGTCGATTTCATCCCGGCCTGTGTCAGACTTTGGGGCTGTTTGTGTTTGCGTTTGTCTTGCATGGTTTCGTTACTGTCTTTGCTTGTTTTGCGGATCCGGCGATCTTCTGTTCTTGACGACTCGGTTCAAGTTGGTCTCATATGAAAATCAGTTGATGCTTGACTTGTGACGGCAAATAGACATCACATTGCTCTTGCCCATGCCACTTACACACACGCACATCATCGTCATCATCTCCATTTCAAGTACTGACTGATCTTGTCCGTCTTCTTCTCTTCTTTTTAGCGGTGTCGGTCGTCCGCCCCTGTTCGATAAGGACATGTTTGTCCTTCCACGGTGGGTATTGCGCCCCCGTGCTTGGGAAAGACGGCCGGTTTCAACCGGCAATTCAGCCTACCGCGCATGGTTCGCTGCATTTGGCTCTTCGGCTACGGCCAGCCTGGACTCGGCCTCGACGGGCACCCGCTGGGGGGGTGCCACTTCGTCGATCAAGGAGAGACGGCTGCGCCGGACCCGGAAGCTGATGCGCAGAACTGTGTTGCCGGGCTTCAAGTGTTGGACCCGCGAGTCCCTCTCGGGCCCAGATGCTGAGCCGGCTGCCAAGAAGTCGCGTACGCTGCTGGATATGTCGTAGAACGGCATTGGCCAGCATGCGCGCTTCGACGCCCCGATTGCTCCCTGCGCCGGCTGGTACGACTTGGTCGCGGCAAAAGGCAAGACACCGCCCCCTCTCCCCCCCAAAAAAAGTCAAGCGGAGCTGAGTGCTGGATCCTCCAGTGATCTGGGCACCAGTCGAGCCGCGTGTGCCTGATACTAATCGCTTTGCCTTCCGTCTTCAGTGCATGTGCGGAATGCACTTTTCCACCCTTCCGTCACCGAGCCATTGCTCTCCGTTGAAGCCGCAGGGAGGCTCACAAAGTACAAGCGGGATAGAGACGGGGAGGCAAAAATAGTGGACGCGGGTTCTGTAGAACTCATGGCACGGCTCCACTCCTATGCCGACTCCGCTTCTGCCGTTTTGACGGTGGGGGAGGCGGTTCAATGGGAACTCAACTCCGTCTCTATTCCTGCGAAGTACTCACTCCCGACAAACCACTGGGGTCGCGGCCAGTTGGAGCCAATCTCAGAGGTTGTCGGGGGAGAGGAACCCCTGCCGGTGGAAATGGATCTTGACGAAGGCTTCCGCCACCTTGTCGTTGTCGATGCTCCGTGTGAGATCGATTGTGCGCTACCCACCAGTCCCAATTTCCCTGGAACGTCGCTGGAGGAATGGAACAAATCTTCGGAGGAGTTCCAGGACAAAGGTGTCGTTCCTGGGAATGGCAATCTTGCTGGTGGTCCGCCACGGCTGTCGCTGACAGCCATATCCTCTGTTTCTGTTTGCCCCGAAGACGTCGTGCCATGCGACCCTTCCCCCGTTCTGGCTACCTCGCAGGAGATGCCCATCGTTACCTCTGGTGGTGATGGTGCAACCGCTTCTGCTAGCCGGGATGGCAATGCACTTTTGACTCTCTTGGCGGAGATTGCTGGCGCGGGTGAAGACCTAGCCGCAGTCGATGCCCAAGTCAAGGTGGCCAAGGAAGGCGAGCAAGTTCTTGTCACTTTTTCGGTTTCTGGCAAGAACGCCGGCCTCTTCAAAGAAACAGAGGATGACAATGCCCGTGCTCGGAGTGATGTTGTTGTGTCTGCCGGCTTGGTGAGTGAGCCGTCTTGCAGCGCCGACGTCCCTCCAGCGACCCCGGGTGAGCCTCTTGTCAGTCCCGCAGAGGGTGATAGCAGCGGCTCGGCTCCCGCTTTGCTCGACTTGGACGGTGATTGGGAGGAGGTGGCTTTGGCCCTTCCTTTTGATTCGATCTTCCCGACCCAGCCCTCTGCCCATGGGACGCTCGCTGGTTTGAGCGGGGTTGATTATTTTAATCTCCCCCCTCTGCCTGCGGCCAATTTGACGGAATACGGCATGGATGATTCCGAAGACCTGATCGACTTGTCAGATGCGGCCCCTTCTCCTGTTTCCAATGGAGTCGGCTTGGCACCCGCCGAAACGGTCTCGGCTCCACATCCTCCCGTCCAAACGGTTGAGACGTCCATGGAGGGCTCGCCCTCCGCCGACAGTCTCCCGGTCCGTCCCACCGCCTCCGCCGCCTCTTCTGACAACAACAACGTGGTGATCCCTGTTGTAGGCGCGGAGGGGGATTCTACTGCTTCTTCCACTTCTGCCACTATCTACTACCCACCGAGCTTCCTTGACATCACGAACTCAACGGCTTTCGAGTCGACGAGTTCTCTTGCGGTGTTGGGAGCTGCTGGTGCGGCACCGTCGATCCCGTCTTCGTCTGAGGCATCACTTGTTGTGAGCGCGGATGGGGGCGCGGATTCGGCCGTAGCTACCGCTGCCTCTGCCAATGTCCATCCTCCGAGCTTCTTCGACATAACAAATTCGTCGGCTTTCGAGTCAACGGATAGTCTGGAAGTTTCTGGATCCGTACTGTCAAGCCCGTTCATGTCGGCGACATCACTTGTGGTGGTCGCTGATGCCGGTTTGACAGTGACTTCGGACGACGGTCAGGCACAAGCGGCTTCGGCTGCAACTACATCGAGTCCATTCTGGTCTGTGACGTCACTAGTGGCGGTCGCGGGCGTTGATTCTGTGGTTGTGACGGCTGCCGATGAGGCAATGGCCGGTGGTTCTGATGCAGTAGAGTTCTCTGGTGTCCCCCCTGTTGCTGTCACTGTCGCCGCTGAGGTGACGTCGGTCTTGGAAGAGGTGAGCTCTTCTCCGTTCGTCTCCAATGTGGAGGCGGTGACAGTAACCCTCTCTGGAAATGGAGGCAGCAATGCCTCCCCCGCACCAACTCTGGCTTCGGCTCCCACGTCCTCTTTCATTCCCGATGCAGAAATTGTCTTGGAGGAGAGCAGCTCCTCCCCGTTTCTCTCAGATGTGGACGTGGTGATGACAATGGACTTGGAAGAGGCGAGCTCTTCCCCATTTGTCTCGGAGGTCAGCGGCACTGAAATGATGCTTTTGGACTTGGAAGAGGTGAGCTCTTCCCCATTTGTGTCGCAGGTGTCTGGCATGACGGTCGCGCCAGCTGTGGTCAATAGCGAGATTCTTTCGGGGATCTTGTCTTCTGTTGGCGCAGCAGGAGAGGTGGAGTCTGCAGGCTCAGCTATGGCGGAATTGTCTGCCCTGATGTCAGGTATTGACCTGACCGGTGAGTGGCCCTCGGCTGTGGAGGGGTTTTTGGGCTCCTTCACGCCGGTCAATCCGGAGGAGATACAGGAGGCATCGTTGTCTTCTCCATATGTTTCGGTGGTACAGGAGACTTCTTCGGAGGAATCCTCGCCATTTGTTTCGGTGGTTGAGGCGGCGGTCTCTCTCAATGTCTCCTCCCCATGGCCCTCACTGGTAGACTTGACTCAGGGCCAGATGCCCGGCGTTGAAGAGTTGGAGGAATATGGCTGGTCCCAGTTCCCTTCGGCTGGAAGCGCCGATCTTGCCGTAGCTTTGCCAATGCCTGCAGACGCCAATGTGGGGCCCACGGTGGAAATGGAAATCGGTACGGTGGTGGTGAATGGCACGACGGTCAGGCCAATCGAAGGCTTGATGGATGAGAACCTTGACGACAGGTCTCTCATGTCCTCCGCGGTTCAGGCCAATTCAACAACCGTGGAGGAGCACCAGGTGGAATTGCAAACCGAGCCCGCGCCGGTGGCGTCCGCCGTCCAGTTCAATCGGGACCATGTCCTGGCCGCACTGGATGAGCTTTTCCAGGACGCCGCCGACCCGAACTTCGCCATGCTCATCAACCACGTCCGTGACCAAGTGGCCAGTGTGAGCCTAGGTCCGGATGGGGGCTTTGATGGGGCGGCTCTCGGACCCCTGGCGCCCATCTTGTCTCGTCTGTCGTTGCCATTGCCGCCACCCAGTTCTTCGTCCAGCCTCATTGCTAACCCCCCCCGCCCCTCAAGTACACAAGCTTCCTCGTCCTCTTCCTCCTCCTCTGATTCCGCCGGCTCCGTTCAGTCCCCTATGTATGATGCGTTGTTGTTGTCTGACGACGATGATGATGCGGACATACAGGACTCATCCACTTTCGTGGATCAGCCCGAGTCAGAGGCCTCGTCTCGGCCAGTTACCTATTCGGTGGCGATTTCCGACCACCACTGGGCTCGGATGATGGATTTGCTGCCTAGTCAGCGCCGTTCCAGACTCCCCACAATCCACTACTCTGCCGGGCCGTCTCCTCTTGCACACGTCGAGTATGTCAATGGTCGTCCCGCTGGTGCGGACCACGTTGTTGCAGAGGAGACTGGCTCGGTGGGTGTAGTGGATGACATGCCAGTCCCAGTGGCCGCCACCGGATCCCATGCGAGACTTGGCCAACAAGGAGACGCAGAGAGAGATGATGTCGAGCCGTCAACGCTCCCGCCAATCATGCCAGCTGGCCACGGGCCTCTGTCTCTTCAGTTCGTGGAAACACGGCCTGTCGAGATCCAGGAGGACGTGAACGCGGATGTGGAAATGGGCTCGATTCCGGACTTTTCACGGTCGCCTTCTCCTCTAGCTCCTGGTGATCTGTCACCGGCTGGTAGAGAAGATGGCCTGCCATCGGAATTGCGCCCGCCCGCACCCAGCTTGGCTGTCGTTGGCCGGGCCTCGCGTCGGTCGATTTCGTGCCCGGAGGCACTGCTGGCTCCTGCTGCTTCAGGTGACGGGAGTTTGGTCTCTGAGGGAGAGTCGTCTTCTGCTTCTGGCAGTGGGCCCTCTTCTTCTATAACGGCTCCCCGATCTCGGAAGCGACGCCGCAGTGCTGACGACATGCTTGTGGGGCAAGGGTTGGACGAAGAGGGTCAACCTCCTCGCCGCCAGCTTCGACGGTCTCCCCGGTTAAACCCTGTGGTTGATGCTGGGACGTCAAGGCCACTTCGGCGATCCACCCGGATCCGGCGCCCACCGGTCCGGTACGACCCATGCAACCCGGTGTCGGAGCTTCGGTCCTAGGTTAGTTATCCTCGGGCCGATCTCTTGCTTCGGGCCTGCATGACGGGTCAGGGCTCAACAGCTTGGACAGTGCGTGAGACACTGGACAACTTCGAGTCTGGGCTGGAACTGAGAAAATCCTCGAAGAGTCACTTCCTGACCAGCTTGGGGCTTACGGCTTTGGAGCTTGGTGACGGCGCTTCTTGAGTCGACGACTCTTCCAGCTTGTGGAAAGGGAGGTTGAGTATGGCATAGATTTCTTCGGAAGTCTCAGTGTGAAATATTTTCCTCACATATACTGCCATATATTTCCCATTTTCTTTGATATATCATTTGCATATATATCATTTTTTGCCATTTATTTTGCCATTTATTTTGCAATTTAGCTTCGACATTTATTCTTTGCATTTTTTCGCTATATCTGTCATTTTTGCTATATTTTGCATTTCCCTCTGTCATTTACCAGCGCCATATATCGACAATCTTCCCCCATTTCCAACATCTTTGCTTCTTATGAAAGCCACGGGACGGATTTGATGCACCGATATTTCTGGGTCTGCGATCATTGTCACTTCTTGGAGGGGGGGGGAAAGGGGGGGAGATCTTAATCTCCCTCAACACAACAATCAATCATCATCTATCTATGCTGTTGGCCCCCCCTCGGGAAGTTGCGGATTTTGACATTTCTCTTTGGCTTGGGCTTTTGTCTTCGGACGCGAACATGGTAGGGCAGGGTTTCCTGGAGAGGGGCTGGGGCGGGCTTTCGTTCTGTTTTGGGGGAGACTTCGGGGGGGCGACATTACGCATTCATCTTGACTCGAGCATCTCTGCTTCAGCACCCCGAACTCTCCCCCCTCCCCCTCCCCCTCCCCCCACAACTTTCTACCACTTTATGAACCTGGGGTTTCTCAATTACCCTGCCCTACCATGTTCACCAATTCGACTGGTCTTTCTGGGAGCACCTTCGGGGATCGGGGATCGGGGATGGTCCATCAACCACTACAAAACCAACAACTCTCTCTTCAGACCGTCCCCGGTCCCCCCTGAATATGCAACATCTCGACCGGATCGGATCTCGCCGGTTCTGCTGCCGGAGCCTGGGTCGGTACCTCTTCATGACATTTCATTTCAATCCATTTCTGGTACTGACCCGGGCTCCAACGTCATTTTGATGCCTTTTCCACAATGATCCAACTCTGTGGCTGGACACTGCCGGCCCCTTCTATTTGCACAACTGCTTCTTCTTGCCGGCAGTGTCTGGCCCACCCGGCCCCATTTTCTGGTCGATCATTGGCAGCAGAACCGGTCAGACTCCGGAGGTCCCTGGCCGTGCTTGAAACATCAACCAACTTTCAGCAAGAACCCTGGCCAGGGACCTCCGTCGAGTCCTCGCTGACTCTCTCAGCACTGGAACCTCTTAGGTTCGCTTTGTGACTCTTCGGTCTCTAAGCGCTTCATCTCACACACTCGCCCTCTCCGGGCCAGTCTCCCACCATTCCCACAATCCATTTTGTTTCTTCATCTTCTGAAACTTTATTTCCTTTGGGTCCTTCGGAGACTGGCTTGGGGAGGGCTGTTCAGCAACACGTTGACGGCAAATCTCATTCATCATTTCTCCGGATTTTCTCTTCCACATTGTCCATCTTGACATTTGCCTAGAGCGAGCTGTTGAAACTCACTGGGGGGAAGAGGAGTGGCCAACAAACAACTTGGTGGTCTCCGTACCTCACCATGCCACTTCTCTTCCCCCCCTCGCTTCCGAGCTTCGAAAATATCCACAGAGACTTCATCTTAAAACATGTCCATTGTTTCTTAGCTCTGCGACCTCTCTTGGCGCGAGTAGAGTGAGTGATCCTGGGGAGAGGAGTGGCTGGCAACCACACAAACAACCACTTTTCATGCCGGCTACTTCTCTCTCCCTCTTCCCCCACGAATCTGCAATGATTCTCATGATGGCCTCAGCCTTGAGCCTTTTCGCTCGGCTATCATCCTCATCATCTCCTGGTGCTTTTGATAAGTTACCTTTGGGAGAGCAGTAGCCGGCAACCATACAAACAATCACACAAAAAACCACTTTGCCCTGCCAGCTGCTCCTCTCCCCCTCTCCCCCACGAATCTCCAACGATTCCCATGATGACTTCAACTTTCTGCTTCGTCGTCTTCCACCTTGGGGCACTTTTCTTCAAGCAAGCTCAGGGAGAGGAGTAGCTGGCAACCACACAAACAACCACTTTTCATGCTGGCTACTCCTCTCCC